>JAJOOS010002314.1:0-44866 GCA_029582725.1 Solanum chiquidenum
CATTTGAAGCCAAGAATAATTTTTAGTCATTATGTATTTTCGAAAATGAGTAGCTTTTAGTTTCTAATCAATATAATTTATGATCTTTTCTCTAAGATTTTTGTTTCCGAATAAATTCTCTGTTTTTGAGTGGACATTGAGCAAGGAAGGAACAAAAGAAAAAAATGCGCCAAAGGTGTGGTCTAGCGGTAAATGAAGCATCACAACAAAATTCAGAGCATCTTGGTATGACACATTCAGCCACTTGAAATTTCTATCTATTTGAGCTTTCCTAGTACTGCAAAATAGAAGCTTCATTTAGAATAGGCTAATTCTTCAGAATTGAGGAAAAAATAAAAAAAGAATCATCACGATCCTTTTTTAGTCGGAATTAGAGATAAACTTTACCTCCAGCTCCAAAGCAGAAAGAGGACATGTGAACAATAGATAATTACTCATTTAATGTCGTTAAGTAAATATGATTGCTGAACTTTGAGGCTGCCATTTATGACTGCTCTAAGAATTAACAGAAAGAATGAAGAGAGGAAGAAGAAGAATGGTTGATAGAAGAAGAACTTTGAGGCTGCCATTCTGGATGACTGAATCTATATTCAATTGGAAAGTTAATATCTCACCTCTCGGTCACTCAACTAATAGTTTTTTGCCGTAGAAAGTCATTCAATTTTTTTTTAGGGAAAAAGTTCTGATATATCCTTCGACTTTGTCATTTAAAGCGGATATACTTCTCATTATGAAAGTGGCTCATATATACCCCTAACTTTTATACAAATGACTCACATATACCCTTTTCCTCTAACGGAAGTGAAAAAAATAATTCTAGTTTAATTTTTTAATTACTTAAAAAAAATATAATCCCATTTGGGTAAATTTAATCCTCCTCAAACATATATTATTATTTTTTAACTTTTTTTTGTTTTAATGACTAATTTAGATTTATTATTTTGATGATCAAATTTATTTAAGTTTCGCTAATATTCTTGTAAAATTTATTATAGATGACCCAATTTTTTTCTTAAAATATAAAAACTAATTACAATATATCCGAAAAAAATAGTTTTAAATTATAATATAGCAAGAAAAAAAATAGTTTAATTTTTTTTCTTTACACTACCGAATGAAAGAAAAAAATAAAATAAGAATAAGAAACTCAAATAATGATAACCAAGAAGTCAAAAAATAATTTATGTCCGAAAAAAATTATAACATACCTTGAAATTTGCTAGAAAAGTCATATATACCCCTAAATAAAAAAAATTAAAAATCAAAAGACAAAGTATAAATTTAAAACTATTTTTCTCACTTCCGTTAAATGAAGGGTACATGTGAGCTCATTTTGTAACGGTAGGGGTGTATGTGAGCCGTTTGTATAACGGTAAGGGTATATGAGCCACTTTCATAACGAAGGGCATATCAGCTCCAAATGGCAAAATTGATTTTCCTTTTTTTATAACATTAAAAACACTCAACTAAGGATTTTCTGCGACTCTCTATAAAATCCTTAGTTAAATAATTTAAAGTTATAAAGAAAGTTGAGTGATTTTTTTTTAAAACGATCATCCTGCCTTGGCCGAAAATGCCGATTCCAGCCCCCAAGAAGGCTTACTATACTTTTTTAATGATAAACACCATCAACTTATATTTAACTAACCAAAACCACCTCCCAAACTGTTTGTTAGTTGAGCTTCAATTTGACTCATTCCAATTTTATTTTATTTTAATTGTATTTCTCCCCTTTTTCCTTTTTTTTTTCTTCTTTTTGTGGCTTTTGTTCTTAATCTAATTTCATTCACCTTTTTCCCCCTCATTTTATTATATTTTTTTCATAATCAAATCGCATTCGTCTTTTTGCTCTTTTTCTTTATTCTACTTTATTAATTTCTGATAATTTTCATTCAATTTTTTTTTTTTTTTTATCAAATATATTTTGTTACGGTCTAATTGTACACAACTTCTAATTCCCTTACTTTTGTTCTCTTTTTTCTGTAACAACAAAGAAAAGGTAACTAAAATTGAATATACCAAATCAATAGTAGTTTCGGTATATAATTATTGTATATTATGATACTCAAATGATATATATCATATATTAACGATATTATATGAAATTGACATTTTCCCTGTAAAATACTATCCAATCATAATATTAACAGAATATCATATATTGACATAATATCATAAAAGAGTGGCATTTCATTTTTTCAAGAAAAACACTAAGTATTTTGTGTTATCAATCTAGCATATATCATTTATAGACATGATATCATAGGTGATAAATTCATTATTTTAAAAGAATACTATTCAATTATATATGATACCCATGCAATATATATCGTATGTGACTAATTTATTCCTTATTAAAAATATCCTACTCAGTCAAAATACCAACCTAATGCCATATACTTATTGGATATCATAAAGGAATGATATTTCATTCCTTTGAGGAATAAAATTAATTAATTATATATATATATATATATATATATTCACTACGCAATTATACTTTATGATGCTTTAATTGACTTCCTTTACAAATAATTTGATTATGTTAAATTCACAATTAATTACATTAAAGACCCAAAACTATAGAGTAACAAACCATTAAATTTCCATTTATCCTACTTTACTCATTAAACTATTGGTCAAATAAGTTATTAACTCCCCCAATTCTATTAGCAAAAAATTATTTATTTCATAGTGAATACTTTGGCTATAAGTATGTCAATAGAAAACCTATTATTCAAAGCAAATCACCAAGAGAGTTAAAAACTAGTTTAGAGAAAAAATAGTTTTAGTTAAAATGGCTAAACACCAAAGTTTCTTCATTTTGTTTATCACGTTTGTTGTTTTTTTTTTAGTTGAAGCATTTGAAAGTAAAGAGGTAGAAGAAAATTTGGATGCCCAGGGATGGATTAATGCACGTGCTACATTTTATGGTGACATGGGGGGTGGTCAAACCATGCGTAAGTTATATTTGTACCTTAATTCCTTATGTATGTTATCGAGATACCATTGTCACTAAGCTAGAAATTATAATTTTTAAAAAAAAATCAATGGAAGTTGTTCAATTAATCATCTTTTATTATATGTGGTTATAACACGGTGTTGAGGTATGTTGCAACATATAGACCAAAAATGATTTTTTCATCAAATTAACTTTATTTTTGGCTTTTTAATTTTCTTTTGTACACATTGAATTAAAAAATAAAATAAATTTCTGAAAATATAATATATATTTTTCCTTCAAAATTATCGTTCTCTAAATGGTTGTATCGAATTCCCAAAAAAGATATTTATTTTGGAATAGAGGGAGTATAATATTGACTTCTTTTTTGTGGAATTTAAATAGGGAATATAATCAATGGATACACATAATCAGGGAATACAATGGATTCATATATATGAATTTTAATTTATTTAAGACTGAGACATAATTACTATTATTATGGTTAAAATAAATTTACCATCCAAAAAAGAAACTTTAAAAGTACAAGTTAAAACTTGTTTAGTTGGTGAAATGCCTTTTTATCTCCATTGATAATAATAGGCTAATGGTACATAGTTAGTTACCTTATACTTGTTGTTGGTTGTAGGTGACAAGTATACCATGAAATTAGTTGAGGTGGACAAAAGCAGGCCCGAACATCACGACCATAAAATAATAATAGGCTAATGGTTTGTCACTCGCGAGTAATTGAAAAAAAACTATGAACCATCTCAAAGGTTTGGAATAGTTATTTTTGGAGAAATATGATTTTATAGAAGCATTTTCACCTATGCATAAAAAATTTCAAAGTTTTTGGTTTGATTTTTCATAATGTGTGAGTCGAGGATCCTTCCAAAACAATTTCTCTATCTTCATGAGGTAAGAATAAGGTTTGCATGCACTCTATCCTCTCCAAACTTCACTTGTGAAATTTCATTGGGTATGTTATTGTTGATGATGATTTTTCATAACATAGATATTAACATTGGTAAATTTTTTTATTTGAATACTATATTGCAGAGGGAGCTTGTGGTTATGGAGACACAATCAAACAAGGGTATGGCCTAGAAACAACAGCACTAAGCACAGCACTCTTTAACAAAGGATCTACCTGTGGAGCTTGCTATCAAATAAAGTGTGTCAATGCTCCTAAAGCATGCCATCTAGACCAAGTCATAACTGTAACTGCCACCAATTTATGCCCTCCAAATTCCAAAAAAACTAATGACGGTTGGTGCAATCCTCCACAACAACACTTTGATCTGACAATGCCTATGTTCATAAAGATTGCCGAGCAAAAAGCAGGGGTTGTACCAGTTGTTTACAGAAGAGTCACTTGCCAGAAAAAAGGAGGTCTCAAGTTTGAGATCGCAGGGAATCCCAATTGGATTCTTGTTCTTGTTTTCAATGTGGGAGGTGCTGGAGATGTTGTCAATGTCAAAATCAAAGGATCTAAGACTGAATGGCTACCAATGTCGCGAAATTGGGGACAAAATTGGCAGGCTTCTGTGCAGTTGGCAGGACAAAGCTTGTCTTTCCAAGTACAAACTAGCGATGGTAAATGGGTTCAATCCGATAATGTTGCTCCGGATAACTGGCAATATGGTCAGACATTTGAAGCGAAGAATAATTTTTAGTGATTATGTATTTTGGAAAATGAGTAGCTTTTAATTTCTAATCAATATAGTTTATGATCTTTTCTCTAAGTTTTTTTTTTTCCGAATAAATTCTCTATATTTGAGTGGATATTATTGAGCAAGGAAGTAACAAAAAAAAGAAGCCAAAGGTGTGGTCTAGCAGTAAATGAAGCATGAGAACTATCAGCCATCAGGTCTCATGTTCAAATTTCAGCAAAACATAGAACACTAAGCAATCAGTACTTGAATTGGTGGCGGTAGCAGGTGCAAGGGCTGGCCCAGACATGCTTAAAAGAGTAAGGAACTAAAAAGGTCACTAATAACAAATACTCCAAATAGTAACTAGGGACACATATCTGGAACAAAATTCATATCACCTTGGTATCTTGAAGAAATAGGAAACTACTTTTCTGTCTCTAACTACTATATCATCTATGGATCTTCATATAACCTCAAGTCATTCAGAAATACGAACTCATAACATTCAGCCACTTGAACTTTCTATCTATTTAAGCTTTCCTAATACTGCGAAATAGCAGCTTTAGACTAGGCTAATTCTTCAGAACTGAGGCAAAACCAGCGGCAAAATACAAAAAGAATCATCACAGATCCTTTTTAGTCGGAATTAGAGATAAACTTCACCTCTTATTGCCAAATGCTTGAGCATGACTTCTGGCAAGAATAACCATCAGAGCACCAATTCCAGCAGCCATCCCAGCTCCAAAGCAGAAAGAAGGCATGTGAACAATTGATCTTCCTTTGCTTTGCATCAGTTCCCAATGCAGTTGAACATCATCTGCGTGCCATAAGCTCATGTGTACAGCCAGTGTCATTTTTAGATCAGAATCAAGTGGTGTGCTTAGAACTTGTAAGCACACTGGACAAGAAGCTTTCAAAGTTATTCCTTCTTCCATTATAGCGACTCTTCCAGCAACTGCCATCGCCTTATCTCGCAATGGCTTTCCAAAGGGCCTAGAAATCTACACAAGGATTTTAGCTTCAGAAGAAGATAAATTGCAAGATTTGCTAATAAGCATGACTTAGTGGCAAGTCAAATTTCAATTGAAGTAACTGGTTTACCATTATAAGCCTACAGAGCCGCTTCCACGACATCATCAGCTGCCTCCTCATCTTCTAGGACTGAACTACTGTGAATAATTAAAATGAAAGTTGTTCTCTGCAGAAATGAAACAAATCAAAGTAATGTTTCACGAAAGATCAATACGTATTTCATGGGCTGTTAAATATTAGCCTGATGGTGAGGTCTAGTGGTTAATGAAGTGGATTGAAAACCACGAGGTCTCACCTCTAAATACTAGCGGAGGCGAAAACATTAGGTTATATCTTCTATGGTAGAAGCAGAAGGTACCCGTGGAATTAGTCGAGGCACACACAAGCATGGCTCAGACACCACGGTTACAAAAGAAAACAATATTAGCCCAATTCATGATTCTAGTTCTGCTAAATGATTTTTTACCTAGTTAAACACAAACTTTAATGAATCCTAGACACAACGATAATCCAAACCTTCGTTCATGCTTAGATAAGGTTAAGAAGGATTTCAAATAATTTATTCATTATCCTAAGAACTATCAACCAAAAAAATTGAAACATCAACAACATACCTATTGTAATCCCACACAAGTGGGGTCTGGATGTATGCAAACGTTACCCCTACTTTTGTTAGGTAGAGAGGTTGTGCCCGATATTGTGAGGTAGAGAAGTTGTCTCCCATAGACTGTATAACGACGCATTACCGAAACAGGAAAAAAAAATTAAAAAAATTGAAGCATTGCTAAGGAAAGATTATACATTGCTCTTTCACTAAACTACTTCACGATTCTTCTGATAGCGACCCAACTCAAACTTAAAAGTCAATTTTCTCCATATTTTTTCTCTTTTCCTTACAAAATACTTTACCGGCAGACCATTGATGCTTCAAGGAAATACTCTAAATTACGACAAAAAACGAGTGATTCCACTGTAAAAATTCACATCAGCACTACATTGAACAACGATACTGCAACCGATTTAAGCAGGAATAGAGCAATTTCTCCGTTGCTTGGTGTAAAAGTAAACGCAAAATTTTCAAATACAGTTGGAGAATTTACAATGCACCTATCGATTTCTTAGCAAGTTCAAAGTAATGCACATATATTTACTATTGTCTGTGTTAGAGTCTAGAGATAAAAAGAAGGGTACCGTACTGAAGCAACTTCGCCGGAAAAATCTCGCCGACGATCTTTGAATTACCGTATTTGTATAATGGAAATTAATTTGTTGGAAGAGGAGAATTGGGAAAGTTGTCTTGGTGGCGAAGGATGGTCAATCACTTTTTGACTTATGTAATATGCCATGAATAAAAATTAAGTAGGAAGTTATAATTCATCGACCCTAATATATTTTTATTATGTTTGATTATTTCTTTTCTAAAGAATCTTTCAATAATATTTAAGATTGAATGCACATAAATACAGTTTTAAAACTGAAACGTAAATAGAGAAATACGTTAGTCCCTCTGTTTATTTTTAATTGTCATGATTTGTCTTTTTAGAGTCAACTATAAGAATTTTAACTAGCATTTTATGATGTATTTTTTCATCATATTGACATGTAAAATTGCAATTTATAGTATTTTTTGTATAATTTTTGAATATTTAATTTTTTTGTTTAAAATATCAAATTAATGTATCTTATTTACTTTAAAAATTAGTCAAATTAACTTTTGAAGAGCAGAACATGACAATTAAAAATGGAGGGGGAGTAAATTACAGTTAATTTGTAGTGAAATCCCAAAATGCTCCTTGATTTTCGGGCTTAAATATGATCACACCGTTAGTGTATTGGGTCCATTTCTCTGTAGGGATGTACATGATCGGGTTGGTTCGGGTTTTTCAAATATCAAATTAAACCATTTGTGTTGGATTTTTAAATTTATAAACCAAATCAAACCAATAAAACTTGGATTTTTCAACCTCGAGTTTTTTTTTGGGTTTTTCGAATTTTCGGATTTTTTCTGATAAAATATTCATACAAACATATAATTTACTTGTACTTCAAATATTTCTTTAGGCCTACCAAAATACAACTATCTAAGGTGTTTCTTAAGAAAATAACACAAAATATAATATGAGTAATAACACTAAAATATCCAACAAAATAATAATAATAATAATAAAATCACGTAAAACAAAAATTGCAAATTAACAAGTCATAATGAAAATGATCATAAAAGTACTAAATCATGTTAAAATAAGTTTAATAAGTATTAGTTACATGACTAAATATTAAAGGAAATTAAAATTAGATTATGTATTTGAATTATCTAAACCAATGTAAAACCAAAGAACAAATATGCAATATTATTGTCATTCTTAGTGTTGAATTGATTTTCATTCTGCATTAGTATTAATTTGATTTTGATTTAAGCTTTATTATAATTACCAACATCTGCGGACTATAATATTTATTGAATCATTCAGAATTCTAAGTTTCAAACTTGAAATAATATTTTAAAAGATAAAAACTATGAAAAAGTATAAGAAATATTTTAAAATTATATCAAAGTAAATATTTTTATGTATAAAATAAAATTTTAAAATTATATATATAATGTCGGGTTGGTTTGGTTTCAGGTTATTTTTTTTTAGTTAAAACCAAACCAACCCAAATATAATCGGGTTTTTTTTTTCAATACCAAACCAAGTCAAACCAACCACTAGTCGATTTTTTTTCTCGATTTTCGGTTTGATTTTGTACACCCCTACTGAGAGGTAAATGTAGTCAAGGGAAAACATGTCCTTTACCGTTGATAATCCCACAAGTGGCGTTTGGAAAGGAAAATGTGTATGCAAGCCTTATTCCTGCAACGTAGAGAGACTGTCTCTGATAAACTGTTTGTGATTCAATTTTTCATTTTCAAGAAAGTGAGCAACTATAAGATGCAAGACAAACTTCATACCAAGTTGTCACAAGTTTTGTGTATCTTACTTTTTCCACATGCTAATTTATTTCGTAGCGCCTAGAGTTTTTCACTCTCATCATCAAGGAGGAAACTTTGTTCATCCAGAGTGAATGCCTCCCAATAGGTAAAAAAAATGCACACAACACAAGCTAACATTCTACCTGTGAGTGTAATAGAAAGTATGCTTGATTGTACGGTAGGACAATCAAGCATAAATTCTCACTTAATTTAATGCATGTATTATTTGGTACCATAAACCATAAGCATCAATTATATTTCTCCTGCGATAAACTAAACATTGCATTAGTTACGTGTGAATTAATTTTTAAAACTCTTCCTGCAAAACATTGTACAATTTGATGCCGGATTTAAGCCAACTATTTCCCCCATTTTCTCCAATTAAACCACAACTTAAGGTTTACATTAGTAGAGTCGTGAACATTTCACATTGGTAAACTTACACACAGTAAAATTTTATACGAACTTCCTTATTAACCGTTTAGATACAAACATGGCCCGTCCAACTTGTTGAAGTGAACGCCCATTTATGGACTGGTGGCAAGTAGTTATTCCAAAACCTGCTTTTGGGAGTTAAATCATACATTACCAAGGCACCAACACACGCATCTAAAAAAATGCAGTCATGCAGCAATCTGATTTCTAGTAAATCAAGCAGTTAATAACGTTATAAACAGTTCACTGAATTCACATTGCTTGAATGCAAAATGAGCAAAATACTCTCCAGCAGTGTCAAGTTAAGTAAAATAGCGACGGAGATTGACCTAAAATGCTCAATATCTCAAGTCATTTTATACGCCTTTGGCGTTCTGTAAGCAACCACGCGCAACAAAATGTTAAGTCAAACCTGTCAAAAATCTCTTCCCATTCATACCATGTAAATTTCAAAGCCTGGCTTGATTTGTGACCATTCCTTGCCTGAAGCAGGAGTGACCAGAGAAAACCCAGGCATTGACGTTGCTAACGGCTGTTAAGGGATTCTACTGGTATAAAGAAATCCTTTCTTTGCAGGGTCCGCAGGAGAGGGGGGTTCCAAGTATCAAAAAGGTACAAACAGGCAACACAAACAACTTCGCAAAGATGACATTCATATTTACCTACTAAGATAAGCCCAGGCATCATATATTTACCTAGAAGATGTGAAATTCAAGTACACTACAACCTGACCTTAAACAATTACCATTACATTTACAACACTGAACTAACTACAAATGGACATCTCTCTATCTCTAACTATGGAGAGGGACGCATGGAACGAACAACATTTCATGACAATTGGCATAATTGGCCTACAAGCAAAATGGACTGCCTATATCGCATTCGAGGTAGCAATTTAGAGACAGTTCTTTCTGCAATTGTCTCTTTGTGTAGCTCTAATTCTGCTGCTGCTAGTGCCAGTACATAATTAGCAACAAAACTCCAAGGGATGTGGGGCTAGTGGATTGATGACGAGAATGTGGAAAAAATATTAACTAAATCAATGATCATAGTGAAAGACATTGTACCCTTTCAGGAAGATTTTGAGGCATTGGGAGCGCAGTTACGTATCAGGTTTATTGCTACGTGCAGCAGCATCTGTTGAAGATGACTCAACACCACTGGATTGCCCCCGACCATGAAACTTTGCAAATCGATAGAAGACTGAGAACTTCTCCAGATCTTGTCCTTCCACTATCACGTCTAATAGTGGTGCACTCTTGTCCAAACTGCACCATAGTGGCAGCAAAATCAGAACCATGTGATTGACAAGTGTCCTAGTCAGTAACACATCAAAGATAAAATGAACTACTTATATTAATAGGAAGCATTTATGGAAGCAGCTATAAGGACAACGGCAGAGTTACTGATTAAAAAAAATAGCAGTGTTGAATTTCTCAGAACAGACTAAATAACTCCATGCACATGCTGTGATTGAAGAAGTGCAGGGAAAGCAAATATGCACTCTCAGGAAGATTTCATCTAAATTAGCACTATTTCTTCATTTCATGAAATGGGAAAATAGCAGTACTGATGATAAAAAGACCTGTTACAAAGAAATTGGCATAATTTAACAACGGCTCTCTCAATTGAATTGAAGCATTTGAGACTTTTTACATTGAAATAATAATGACTACAAATATTAATACTTTGATATTTTACCAATACCCACTTATATATGTATCGGTTTTTTTTTCATAATCATTAGATGAAAAAAGTAATACTACCTCCATTTCAAAATAAATGAATTGTGGAGCCTTTTTTCTTAGTTCAAAATAAGTGACTTGTTCAAAGTTCAAGAAAGCTGTTGGAATATTTTACCATTTTTGCCACTCAGTTACATCCTCTAGGTGATAAATTCAAGAGAGTTGACTGCTCATATTTATGATTTTACTTTGAATTATTTCAAGAATAGTTTGAAAATAACCAAAAGAGCAAAAGTGGAAAGTGGTATTTATTTTATGTCCTAAACTTTTTTTCTTAATGGGTGTACATTGTACAACAATTCACTTATTTTGAATTGAAAGGAGTAATATTAAGACAAGCCTACTTCTTTTTTTCCCATTTTATTATATGAAAGTCAAATGAATTTTAGTTTTTTTTTTTTTTTAAATTCACTATGCAATTATACATTATGATGCTTTAGTAGACTTCCTCACTCTCTTTTTTATTTTATTTAGTAAACATCTCTATTTACTCAAGACTACAGAGTAAAAAAATCACTAAATTTCGACTAATCCTACTTTTCTCATTTAACTACAAGACAAATGAAGTAATTAACTCTCCAATTCTTTTAGCAAAATAAAATTGATGCAAATTTGCTTACTTACAACTTATATAAGCACTTAAATGCAAATACTAATTAATTGGGAAGAATGGCAAGTAATTTAATTTATTTAATTAATTTTCCAAAAATAAACTCCATGGTATCCAATTAAAATATTTATTCTCATTAATGTAATTTCCTTTTTTTCTAAGGGACTTCATTTTAGTTCCGTTTTAAGAGAATATTATGGCTATAAATTGTATGTCCAAAGCAAAACTATTATTCAAAGCAAATCAACCAGCGAGTTGAAACTAGTTTAGAGAAAAAAAATTGTTTTAGCTAAAATGGCCAAACACCAAAGTTTCTTCATTTTGTTTGTCACATTTGTTGCTATTTTTTTAGCAGAAACATATGAAAGTAAAGAGGTTGAAGGAAGTTTGGATGCCCAGGGATGGAAAAATGCACGTGCTACATTTTATGGTGACATGGGGGGTAATGAAACCATGCGTAAGTTTTCCTTGTACCTAAATTCCTTATGTATGTTGTTGAGACACTTATTGTGGTGTCGAGACTCGAGACAGAGAAGGTAGAAATTATATTTTTTGAAAAAATATTTGAGATTGAGTATATATATAGATATATGTTACAACACGATGTTGAGATATGTTGCAACATATAGACCAAAAATGAATTTTCCATCACATTTCGCCTACTGTAGGCATCATCTATCCAGATTTAGGATCGACAATCTAAGTAAGCTCACACTAACAAAAGTAAAGTATTTTATTTTCATTTACTTTTACTTTTTCTTTTGTACACCCTTCATTCTAATATAAATAAATTTCTAGCACTTTTTTTATGGTCCAAAATGAATAAAATTTTCAAAGGCCAAAGAAGTATTTTTTTCATAACGTGTGAGTCGAGGGTCCTTTGGAAATAATCTCTCTACCCTCACGAGATAAGGTAAGGTCTACATCCACTCTACCCACCCAGAAACTCGCTTGTGGGATTCCACTGGGTATGTTGTTGTTGTTGATGATGCTTTTTCATAACATAGATATTAACGTTTGTAACAAATTTATTTGAATACTATATTGCAGAAGGAGCTTGTGGTTATGGAGACTTATTCAAGCAAGGGTATGGCCTGGAAACAGCGGCACTAAGCACAGCACTCTTTAACAATGGATCTACCTGTGGAGCTTGCTTTCAAATAAAGTGTGTCAATGCTCCTAAAGCATGCCATCCAGACCAAGTCATAACTATAACTGCCACCAATTTCTGCCCTCCAAATTACACAAAAACTACAGACGTTTGGTGCAATCCTCCACAACAACACTTTGATCTGTCATTGCCTATGTTCTTAAAGATTGCCGAGTACAAAGCAGGGGTTGTCCCTGTTGTTTACAGAAGAGTCACTTGCCACAAAAAAGGAGGTCTCAAGTTTGAGATCAAAGGGAATCCTAATTGGATTCTTGTTCTTGTTTTCAATGTGGGAGGTGTTGGAGATGTTGTCAATGTCAAAATTAAAGGATCTAAGACTGGATGGACACAGATGTTGCGGAATTGGGGACAAAATTGGCAGATTTCTCAGCAGTTGGCAGGACAAAGCTTGTCTTTCCAAGTACAAACTAGCGATGGCAAATGGGTTCAATCTGATAATGTTGCTCCTGCTAACTGGCAATTTGGTCAGACATTTGAAGCGAAGAATAATTTTTAGCAATTGTATTTTGGAAAATAAATAGTTTTTAATAAATATAATTTATGATCTTTTCTAGAAGTTTTTTTGTTTTCGAATAAATGCTCTATTTTTGAGTGGACATTGAGCAAGGAAGGAACATAAGAAGAAGCCAAAGGTGTGGTCTAGCGGTAAATGAAGCACGAGAACAAAATTCACATCATCTTGGTATGACAGAGAAATAGGAAAACTACTTTTCTGTCTCTAACTACTATATCATCTATGGATCTTCATATAACCTTAGTCGTTTAGTAAATACGAACTCATAATATTCAGCCACTTGAAATTTCAATCTATTTGAGCTTTCCTAATACTTCAAAATAGCAGCTTTAGACTAGGCTAATTCTTCAGAACTGAGGTAAAAACAAGCAGCAAAACACAATAAGAAACATCACAGACCGTTTTTATTCTGAATTAGAGATAAACGTCACCTCTTATTGCCAAATGCTTGAGCATGACTTCTGGCAATAATAACCATCAGAGCACCAATTCCAGCAGCCATCCCAGCTCCAAAGCAGAAAGAAGGCATGTGAACAATTGATCTTCCTTTGTTTTGCATCATTTCCCAATGCAATTGAACATCATCTGCATGCCACAAGCTCATGTGTACAGCCAGTGTCATTTTCAGATCAGAATCAAGTGGTGCGCTAAGAACTTGCAAACACACTGGACACGTAGCTTTCAAAGTTATTCCATATAGCGACTCTTCCAGCAACTGCCATCGTCTTATCCCACAATGGCATTTCGAAGGGACTAGAAATCTACACAAGGATTGAAGCTTCAGAAGAAGATAAATTACAAGATTTGCTAATAAACATGACTTAGTGGAAGGTCAAATTTCAATTAAAGTAACCGGCTTTACCATTATAAGCGTACAGAACCACTGCCACGACATCATCAGCTGCCTCCTCATCTTCTAGGACTGGCTACTGTGAATAATCAAAATGAAAGTAGTTCTCTGCAATAATATTTCACTGAAAAGAAATAAATCAAAGTAAAGTATTACGAAAGATCAATACGTGTTTCCTGGGCTGTTAAATATTAGCCCGATAGTGAGATCTAGTGGTTAATAAAGTGGATTGAGAACCACAAGTTCTCACATCTAAATACTAGCGGAGGCGAAAACATTAGGCTCTATCTTCTATGGTAGAAGCATAAGGTATCATGTGGAATTAGTCAAGGTGTGCACAAGCTTGGCCTGGGACACCACCGTTATATAAGAAAACAATATTAGCCTGATTCTAGTTCTGATAAATGAATTTTTACCTGGTTAAACACAAATCTCAGAGAATCCTTAATGGAATGATTATCTAAACCTATGTTTCACACTTAAATATTAGGCTCTATCTTCTATGGTAGAAGCATAAGGTATCCTGTGGAATTAGTTGAGGTGTGCACAAGCTTAGCCTGGGACACCACCGTTATAGAAGAAAACAATATTAGCCTGATCCTAGTTCTGATGAATGAAAATTTACCTGATTAAACACAAATCTCAGAGAATCCTTAACGGAATGATTATCTAAACTTATGTTTCACACTTAAATAAGGTTAATAAGGATTTCAAGTAATTTATTCATCATCCTAATAAATATCAACCAGAAAAACTGAAACAATTACAATATACCCCGTGTAATTCCACAATCACAAGTGGGTCTGGAAAGGTAGGATATACGCAAACCTTACCCTTACAGCCTACCTTTGCGAGGTAAAGGTGTTTCTAATATACCCTCGACACAACGAGGCATTATCAAAACAGGCCAAAAAAAAATTAAAAAAATTGAAGCATTGATCGAGTTAAATGAAACTAAGGAATATTATACATTGCTTCTTTCACTAAACTATTCGTGATTTTTCTAATAGCAACCCAACTCAAACTTAAAAGTCAATTTTCTCCATATTTTTCTCTTTTTCCTTACAAAATTCTTACAGGCCCATGCTTCAAATTCAATGAACTACACTATATTAAGCCAAAACGAGCGAATCAACCATAAAAACCCACATTAGCACTACATTGAGCAACAGTACTGCAACCGATTTAAGCAGGAATAAGGCAATTTCTCCGTTGCTTTATGTAAAAATAAAGGCAAAATTTTCTAATACAGCTAGAGAATCTACAATAAGCCAATATATTCACTATTGTGTGTGTTAAATATAAAAAGAAGAGTACCGTGCTGAAGCAACTTCGCCGGAAAAATCTCGCCGACGATCTTTGAATTTACTGTATTTGTATAAATGAAAATTAATTTGTTGGAAAAGGAGAATTGGGAAAGTTGTCTTGGTGGCAATGGTCAATCACTTGACTTATGTAATACGCCATAAATAAAAATAAGTAAAGAAGGTTATAAATTTATCCACCCTAAAATAGTTTTATGTTTGATTACTTCTTTTAAAAGAATCGTTGGAATAAAGTTTATAATTGAATGTACATAAGTACAATTTTATAGTAAAAAGTGATTAGAGAAACACGTTATAAGCTATTTTTCAAATGTAAATTTTAAATTAATGATTTAAAACTTTCATATTAAACATTTCAAATAGAGTGAAAAAATATTTATTTTAAAAAAAATTATAGCCTAACAGATCCAATTATTTAGTTCTAAAAATACTTCTCTAAAACACAACTCCCAACTTACCATTCATTTTATACATGTCTTTTGTCTTTTGACATACCAAAATACTTGTAACTTTTTTAAAAAAAATTATCATTTTAATTCAAACGAAATTCAGAAAGGGACTATGAAAGATTCGAGGGGCAATATAACAACAAAGAACTTGCCTCTTAGTAAATGAGGCTTAAATAAGATCGATCATTAGTGAAAACATGTCCTTAAAAGGTGATAATGTCATATCCCAATATAATCCCACAAGTAAAGTTTGAAGTGGGCAATATATATGCAAACCTTATTCGTGCAAGATAGAGAAATTAATTTCAATAAACTGTTTTTAGTTCAATTTTTCATTTTCAAGGGAGTGAGCAATTGTAAAATACAAAACAAACTTCATACCAAGTTGTCACAAGTTCTGGGCGTCTTCCTTTGTCCACATGCTAATAATATATTTCATCGCGCCTACAATAAGGAAACTTAATAAAATTTTGCTTGTGAATGTAGTAGAAAGTATGCTTGATTGTGAGAACATCAAAATTGATCGAGAATACGATATGAAATGACTCCAGTCAACAATTCAAAAGTACGACATAGACAACGCCATAATGATTCCGAATAACTCTTCTCAACGAAGTTCATTCCGATAAACTATACATTGCGTAACTAAGATCGCATTAGTTACGCATGAATTAATTTTTCAAACTTTTTTCTGCAAAACATTGTGCAATTTTATGTTGGATTTTAGCCAATTATTTAAGGGCAAATTACAAAAATCACATATTTTTAAGGTAAAATTACAATCTATCTCTTAAAAATTTATAATTACAGAAATACCTCAAACAGATACAATAATATAAGCGCTGATACATTAATCTGATGCGCGAGATACATTAATCGTTAAGATACATTACATTTTATACATGATACACTAATCTGATGCGCGAGATACACTAATTTGATGCGCAAAAATGAGAGATTTTAGAGATTTGTAAAAAAATTATAGGGAATAATGGTAATAAGTAAACTAAAAAGTAAAATTTCTGTAATTTTTCCATTATTTAAACACATTCTCTGCAATTAACCAACTTAGAGTGAAATTTTAAACGAACTTCCTTATTAACCGTTTAAAACAAAATTTTAAACCATACAAACATGGCCCGTCCAACTTGTTGAAGTGACCCGCACATATCAACCCAGCCATTTAAAAATGGACTGGTGCCAAGTAGTTATCCCAAAACCTGCTATTTGGACGATGAATCATTACATTACCAAGGCACCAACACACGCATCTAAAAAAATGCTGTCATGCAGCAACCTGATTTCTGGTAAATCAAACAGTAAATAACGTTATGAACTGTTCACGTTAAGTAAAATGGAGATAGAGATTGAGATGAGCAAAATACTCTCCAGGAGTGTCATTTTAAGTAAAATAGAGATGGAGATTGACCTAAAATGCTCAATATCTCAAGTCATTTATACGCCTTTGGCGTTCTGTAAGCAACCACGCGCAACAAAATGTTAAGTCAAACCTGTCAAAAATCTCTTCCGATTCATACCATGTAAATTTCAAAGCCTGGCTTGATGTGTGACCATTCCTTGCCTGAAGCAGGAGTGACCAGAGAAAACCCAGGTATTGACGTTGCTAACGGCTGTTAAGGGATTCTACTGGTATAAAGAAATCCTTTCTTTGCAGGGTCCACAGGAGAGGGGGGTTCCAAGTATCAAAAAGGTACAAACAGGTAACACAAACAGTTTCGCAAAGCTGACATTCATATTTACCTACTAAGATAATCCTAGGCATAATATATTTACCTAGAAGATGTGAAATTCAAGTACACTACAACCTGACCTTAAACAATTACCATTACATTCACAACACTGAACTAACTACATATGGACATCTCTCTATCTCTAACTATGGAGAGAGACACATGAAACGAACAACATTTCTTGACAATAGACATAATTGGCCTACATGCAAAAATTGGACTGCCTATATTGCATTCGAGGTAGCAATTTAGATACAGTTCTTTCTGCAATTGCGTCTTTATGTGGCTCTATTTCTGCTGCTGCTAGTGCCAGTACATAATTAGCAACAAAACTTCCAAGGGATGTGGAGCTAGTGGACTGATGACGAGAATGCGGAAAAAATATTAACTAAATCAATGATCATAGTGAAAGACATTGTACCCTATCAGGGAGATTTTGAGGCATTGGGAACGCAGTTACGTATCTTTGCAGAAAAGGTTTATGGCTATGTGCAGAAGCATCTGTTGAAGATGACTCAGGACCACTGGATTGCCCCCGACCATGAAACCTTGCAAATCGATAGAAGACTGAGAACTTCTCCAGATCTTGTCCTTCCACTATCACGTCTAATAGAGACGCTCTCTTGTCCAAACTGCACCATATAGTGGCAGCACAATCAGAACCATGTGAATTGACAAGTGTCCTAATCAGTAACACATCAAAGATAAAATGAACTACTTATATTAATAGGAAGCCTTTATGGAAGCAGATATAAGGACAGCAGCAGAGTTGCTGATTAAAAAAAAAGGCAGTGTTGATTTTCTCAGAACAGACTAGATAGCTTCATGCACATACTGTGATTGAAGAAGTGTAGGGCAAAGCAAATATGCACTCTCTCGAAGATTTTGTCCAAATTAGCCCAATTTTCTTCATTTCGTGAAGTGATAAAAGGTGGTTATGATGATAAAAAGATCTGTTACCCACATCTTTCAATTTTCAAAGATGTGCTAAATCATTAGAGAAGATGTAATTTCCAAGTCTAAGTAAACCTCCATGTGTCCTTGTCCTTTTAATTTAGATCTAATTGATAATCTATATCAATATCTATGTATATTTTTTATATTAAAGGCATGAATCCCTAACTTGAAAAGTTAAATTACTTAAATGCCCCTCTAATCTTAAAAACCTAATACACTTGCTAAAACAAAAGAAAAAAAACTACAGCTACGAACTTCCCCGACCAAGTTTCGTACTCTTTTGAACAAACAACCATGCAAAAAAATTGAATGCGGTAGAAAACAATGCTATACTTCAATCTTAAAATGATGTCCCTCTTCCAGAGAAGCTTTGTTTGATTTCTCCAGATTTCACAAGCCCAGCATCAAAATTTCTGTTTTGACTATTTGGACTTTGAATGTTTTCACAAATTATATGAACCAGATTAAGATTTGACCATGGAGGGGAGAAAGCTACAGTATATAAGTTGCACGACAATTGTTAATTAGAGATATGGGTTGCAAGTCTTCACCTTATTTTTTCCTCACATTCTGCTTTAATTTGATCATTTTCCCTGTTTTTTCACTGTGTTCTACATATTATTCTTCTTTGATTTGTGCAACAATAAATGAATATTGGTTACGGGTTATTTTTACTTGATGGTCGACAGGATGGGGATGATCCCTAAGCAACTTATCAACATGTACAACATGATCTCGGTTTTTAACCAATTAAGATGTCAGTTTTGCTCATCATTACAAATGTTTAGAGATGGACGTTAAACTTCAAAGATGTTATAGCGTCACTCCTATATATATTTTTCTATATATATATATATATGAATTACCTTTTCAATTGCTTTTTTCTATTTTGTTGTTTTATCACTTTTCTCATGTATTTCAATCATTCCATGAATGATACTAGTTTTACTCCCTCCGTCCCAATTTAGACGTCTTAAATTGATTGGACACAAAGTTTAAGAAATAAAAGGAGACTTTTGAATCTTGTGGTCTTAAATTAAAGGTGTATGTAGTCCTTTAAATATTGTGGACTAAACTTGCTCGCTAGAATGTTGGAATTGGAAAACTTACTAAATATAAAAGAGACATACTTTATGGGACATAACAAAAACAAAAGTGAGACACTGAAATTGGGAAAGAGGGAGAAGGTCTTTATTATTATTGCTTATTTTTGTTTTATGGGAAGCAACTTTGTACTTTATAGAGGTGTATATATGTGATCGGGTTAGAGGTCATCAATTATCTTCCTCATTTGGTTTTTGTAATATTGTTCTTTTTAGTTTGTGCTTAGTTCTATATTTTGTCAAACGTATCGATTTATATATTGGATGTCCAAAACTAAATGAATAAGATGGGATTGATATCATGTTATAATTAAGCTTTTCGTCGCATTGGGCTTGCCTAGTGCGGATTACCTCTCCTGTGTGGTTTGCAAGCTATTAACAGCATAGAAGCGGGGTTTACCCTATGCGCACCCAATGGATAGCGGTTGCGGGTTTCCCTTGTCATAAAAAAATAAGTTTTGAGTCGTTGGTTGTGCCTTTTCACACCCCTCCCTAGAAACTCCCACCATTTTTGCTCCCTTGGTGACTCGAACTCACAACCTTCGGATATTTGAAGTGATGGTGCTTACCATCCGAGCAACTAGCGGGGTTTACCCTATGCGCACTCAAAGGATAGCGGCTCGGGTTTTTCTTTTCATAAAAAAAAAAGAAGCTTTTAGTCATTGGTTGTGCCGCTTTGGCATTTTTTTTTACCCCTCCCTAGGAACTCCCACCCTTTTTGCTCCCTTGGTGACTCAAACTCACAACCTTCGAGTTGAAAGTGAGGGGTGCTTACCATACGAGCAACTCCATTTTTCCTGCCTCTTTGACATTAATTATCAAATTTATTAAATAGAATGTGCTACATGTTTTTTTGCTTCTTTATTAGTTGAGTTGAAAAGTATTACTCTATAAAGTATTGCCAAAGATATAAATTCAAGTTACAAGTTTAACAAGGTAAATTTTCTATATTCATATATATACTCGATTAGATCCTCTAATCGTGTGGACTTTTAATGCCTTCTATTTTAAGAAAATGTATAATGTGTTGAAAGAACTTTTGGTTTGAGAAGTTGAAGTGTTTCACACGACATGTGTCTGTTATTAATCATTGATAATTGCAAAATGTGATTAAAGGATGCTTCTATTTTGTTTGTCATTTAACAAGAAGTTGAGCAAAAATATTGTAAGCGTAGGTATTTCCTTACATTTCAGCAATGCAACTTTCATAAACCTTAAATAAAATGAAAAAACATATTTATCAAATTTGTTTATCTTCATAGATTTAGACAATATCCAATTATCTTAATCTCAACCAAGTCTCCATACGACAATCACCTTAATCATTGATAAAAACTTGTACTTTGTTTTTGAGGTGTAATTATTTACTCAAAATTTTATTTAATTATATAGATATTATTTTACAATAGGATAAACTACATGGCTAGGCATACGCAAGTGGCGAGAAACTAGTAGATTTAAAAGCACGAAGTCTCTTAGCTAAATGATGTTCGCTTTTCTAGCCTTTAAAAATTGCTTTCACACTAGACAAAGTAGTCATTTAACTATTTCTCTAATATATAGGACTTAAAATTAATTATATTTTTAACAAACTTTTCCTTATTTGAACTATATAAGCAATTCTAATATTTACATCCTAAGTTGCTTGGACTCGGGTGCGGGTGTCCGATACAGGTGCAGATCTAGAGGTTGGATCTTTCATGATTAAATTTTTAAGATTCGGGGATATAGATCTATATATGGAAACGGGTGCATGGATTCGCCTAAAAATAATTAAAATATCTAAAAATAGAGTATTAAACCTAAATTATGAGATATTATGTGGAGAACTTGAGGAGAATCCTGGAAGGAGATTAAAAGAAAAGAAGTGACATAGAAATTCCTATATAAAAGGTATTACTCCCTCTGTCCCACTTTATGTGACTTACTTTCCTTTTTAGTCAGTCCCAAAAAGGACACATTTCTATATTAAGTAACAATTTAACTATAAAATATATATTTTACCCTTAATGAAATGATTTACAACCACACACATTTCTATCATTCATTTTGGACCACAAGTTTTAGAAGTCTTCTTTTCTTTCTTCAACTCTGTGCCGAGTCAAACTACCTCACATAAAATGGGACGGAGGGGGTACATTTTCTTCAATTTCACCTTAACTTTTGTATTGATTAAAGAACTCATTAAAATTGTCTAGACTTTCCCCATCGAATTGGGCCAAAGTACCCAAAGTTAGTTGACCAAATCGGACACGGATCCCACACCCATGTCGTGTCGACACGGGAACAACACCATAAGTGGAGAGTCCGAGCAACTTAGTTTACTACTAACTAAAATATTGCTCACTAAACCTTTCCATATTTAAACTACTATTTACAAAGTTAAAATCAATCAAAATATAATTGATGACTACCAAAGCAAGTCCACTAACAAAAGAAATAGATCTCACGAAAAATGCAAATGCTAATCTAATTTACATAAAACATAATACCCAACACCCACCCCCCCCCAAAAAAAGACTATCCTACCCGAGCTAAAATATCTATCATTCACGATTCACTTTACAATATTGTTAATTAATCTTATAGGTAAACTATGACTCTGCCACTTCAATTTGAAGCAATTTTCTCCTTCAATTGA
Organism: Solanum chiquidenum; assembly: GCA_029582725.1. Classification (NCBI taxonomy): domain Eukaryota; kingdom Viridiplantae; phylum Streptophyta; class Magnoliopsida; order Solanales; family Solanaceae; genus Solanum; species Solanum chiquidenum. The sequence continues at coordinate 22,157 of JAJOOS010002314.1, forward strand.
AAAAATACAGTATTTTACATTTCTTAGATTTTCTTAATGTATTTCTCTGATGATTGTTTCTTTCAAATACTTCATTTCAGGAAACAAGGGATTACAACACACAACTATTTATTCAATTTTCTATAGTATATGTTTGCTTGTGTTAATATACTTGGTACTTATTTTCTTGAAAAATTAACTTGTGAAAAAATATTACTCCTTTCGTTTTAATTTGTTTGTCTTGTTTTAATATTTCCACAATTTCAACTTTCCAAATTGGCATGTTTAAGACCACAAAATTTAAGGGTATTTTGGTACATTATACATATCTTTAGTTTAAGACCACAAGATTCAAAACTCTACTCTACACTCTTAAAATGTGTCAAATCACAACCAGACAAACACAAATTGAAATGGAGGGAGTACATTAATACAACTTTTAATTTCTTCTCTATTATTTATATAGTTCGTTAAGATATTTAATATAAAATATCATATTAAAGATTTAAAGTATTATTTAAAAGCATGAAGCTCTTGCATGAAATGTTGATCGAACTTTTTACCATTCAAAAGGAATTTTCATACAGGATGATAATATTGTCATTTGATAATTTATAAATATTTAGGACTTCTGAATTAATTAAACTTCATATAATCATAGATGGGTTAAAATCATTTACACCCCCCGCCTTATGTTCTTTAAAGAAAATAAACTAACATCAATTTAAAAGAAAGGCAATATTAGGGCTTATTTGCACAAAGCCACAAACTTCAACTCTCTTCTTCCACTTCAGCTTTGGCAAAAGGTACGTCTTCTTTCTCCCCTACTTCACGACACTTTCTTCTTCTCTTCTAACTTCTTCTTTCGCGACTCTTAACCAGTTCAGTGCATTGTGCACAACTTAATCTTTTCTCTGATCTTATATTTTGTTCTTTATACTCTGTTTTGTATTTTCTGCTATCTGGCCAAAAAAAAATTAAAAAAAAATCTAATCCTTCTATGTCTTTCGAATTAATACTAATTAACACTGTAATTATTTACTCATCTGTTATTGCTATTGAGATTTTGGGTTATTTATATATGCAATTAAATACTTTTAAAAAAAAATTGTATTGATTGGCGCCTCACTTCAAAAAGGCGAGCGTCTCATCTCTAGCAATGAGGCAGAGGCTTGTCGCCTTTCGCCGTCCAAAACACTAATTGAGAGGAGTCCTCAATTTTTTTCATAGAAATACATAATATAAAAAATGACACCAAAATAATTCAACGTTGTAAACTAAATTTCGTGGCACAGCTCCACTAGGTTTATGAGTCTTCATTCTATATTATAGAAGTATAACCAATCTTATTTGTTATAATTTGCTTATTTTAGTGAAAAATGAGAATTAATTGAAAGAGAAATAACATGGGAAACTAGAAAGAAAACACATTTTGTAAGCTTTAACTCTAATTTATAATTTAAGCAAATATTTTAAAATTATGCATTATATATTAAATGATTGCTATTGATGCACTTGCCAAGAGTCTTTCAAAAACAATCTCTCTACCTCCATGAGGTAGTGGTACGGTCTGCTTACACTCTACCCTCCCCAAACCCACTTAGTGGGATTCCACTGGGTATGTTGTTGTATATTAGAAGATTGTTAGAGTTAAATATAAAATTTACAATAATCGCTAGGCTACACGTGTGAGGCATGCAAACGTTATATTAAAAGCACAAAGTCTCTTAATGAACTGTCGTTCGCCTTTTTTACCCTTTCAAATAGGGTTCACATTGAACGAATTTATAACTTGCTTATTTTTCTAATACTTGGGACTTTGAAATTGAACTAAAAAATTCCTATCAATAATCTTTCTTCATCTGATCTATGTAGAAAGTCCTACTATTTAGGATTTAAACCTAATTAAGATTTTACCTTATATAAATTTTATTCGTATTTGAATGTCTTTACAATGTGTAGTAATCATTAATCACTACTAATGTTATTGAAAGTTTGTTTTACACTCTCTTAGCTCTTAGAGAACTAGGATTTCTAAGAACTAACAAATCCACTTTTCAATATCTAATTCATCATTGTTTCACATAACATCTTCAATTTTTTCTCTTCTATAAATATATCTCTATTTGGTTGCTATTTGTTTTAGTTTTCAAATTTAAAAGTTATTTATTGATAGTAGAATTACACATACACACAACATAACCAGTGTAGTCCACAAAGTGTGATCTAGAGAGGTTGTTTATGCTAGACCCTCGGCTCAAGGAAAAACAGTCCAATGCAGTCAAGGAAAAGAAGCAGCGGAAATGAAAGCATAACAAAGCATTCGAAATAATAATAACTAAAGAAAAATAATCCGATAACTGGAAGCATAATAAAGCATGTACCCAAAGACTAATAAAGCTGAAATCAAACCAGACTTCAGCATTTTGTGCAGTTCTGCTTTAACCAGGCAAACTATTTCTAATCATATTAGAGACACCTCCAAATATAGAGGTGAAAATGAGAAAACATCAGCGTAAATAAAACGACCAAGCTCAAATGTAATCAACTTCTAAAAATATCTCATGAATACTGAACTTATCTTCTATTTGAACCTATTCAAATGCCACAAGGAAAGACATCCCTGATTTCTTGCATGGCTTGATTCCTTCAACTATTTTTCTTTCCCTCCCACCACTACCAAAAAATAAATGAATAGGTGTGCATGTAGTATATACGAATAATTTTAGGGATGGAAGTTGCATTTATTAGCATAAAATAAAAGGCAAGCATTAACAAAACATGAACCATTTACCTCACAAAGTCACTTTCGAACTTCCTAGCTTTTCCCATTAACTCCTCCATAGCTCTGCCGAAGTGATGTCTATCATTTCTCTCAGATGCCTTGCACTTGTCAGGAAGACTAGTAATACATCAAACAAATTATCAGGACCTCAGCAACCAATTTGTAGATGCAAATTAATCAATCTCAAGTAATAACTAGAGCATCAACAAAAAAAGCAGCTGAAATGTGGACGTCTCAAGGCTGGGAACTTCTAATAAGGAGATCATTGAATGATTGGGAGGTAGCTAGGTTGACTGAATTCAGTAAGCAGATGGAAGACTTTAAAGGTTTACAGAGGGGGTGGATACACTGTGGTGGCAGGGGCATAACAGTGGCAGTTACAAGGACAATGCAGCATACAAGATCTTGAATCAATCTTCCCAGCAGATTATTAATTGGCCATGGAAGCATATTTGGAAAATCAAGATACCCTATAAAGCAGCTTTACTTGGCTGCTAGCAAAAGAGGCTGTCTTGACCCAAGATAATCTCATAAAGAAAGGAATTTCACTTTGTTCAAGCCTCAAGGTGCTATCTATGTGGGGAAGAAGCTGAAACAGTTAGACCCTTATTCTTACACTGCAGGATAACAACTGTGATTATTACCATGGATTATGGAAGCATGTTTGGAAAATCAAGATACCCTATAAAGTAACCTGTTTTACTTGGCTGCTTGCAGAAGAGCCTCTCTTGACCCAAGATAATCTCAAGAAGAGAGGAATTTCACTTCGTTCAAGCTTCAAGTTGCTATCTATGTGGGGAATAAGTAGAACTTACAGTTCTTTGCCATCATGAGGCATATTGGTATCAGCATTCGAGCAAGAGACCATGCTACATGCATCCCCCAATGCCAATCTGGAAATGGAGTAAGCCACACTCTCATACTCCGATTTAGCATCAGCAAATAGAATTGCTGCGGGTGGAGGATAAAATAGTTGCTGCACAAGCTGAGTGGTCAACATAAGCCTTCTTCTAGCTTTAAGCCTTGGTGGCCCATCATCAATAGAATCAATTTCTTTAACCTGTAATCAGACGAATATAGGATGTCAGAAATGAAATGCCAACCAAATACCAAATAAGATGACTATAGAAGACAAATCAAGACACCTTTTCAGTAAGCCTATTAACTGCTTTGGCCCACTCTATATCCGACAGGCTGCCAAAGGAAAATTAACATGCATCAACAAACATGATGTTGGAAATAACATAATAACCAAAGTGAAAACAACAGATGGAATAACAGAAGCAGCCAAATAGCTTCAAGGCAAGGGATCTATCAAAGTTGTTGCACAATAACAACCTGATTGTCTGATCGCTCCATAGATCCAGAGAAATTTCTTTGTACCAAGGAGTGAATTCATATGTAGAACGTTTCCGCTTTTTGGGCTTCATGATTGGATTCTGCTGATCAACACTCATGGGCAACGTTTGTAGAGAAGAAAAATGCTCAGTTCCAGCAGAGTTGGCGACTGATCTTTGCCCAAGATTACCAATTTGACTTCTATCAGCAGTTGCATGGATTACATGCTGAATAGAGTTAAAATCATACAAACCACTAGTAGACTTCGCAGGAGTGAAAGGTTGTTCTGCTGTCTTCATGGCAGCAGCTCTGTGTACATCATACATCTGTAACATCTGCCCGTTTTTGAAGCTTCCATACTGATTGAACCATGATGGTGCCATATGTGGACTAATCTGAGTTTGCTCAGGCATAATAGAACTAGTATTGCTGTTATGAGAGCCAATCTGAGATTCATCCTGTCGAAATGCAAAATCGTGAGGAGTCATCCTTCCTCCATGTTGAAATGATAGACTTCCCTGCAAACCATCTGGCCCAGCGTAGTTTAGCATTCTAGAATCAGCAGACGGAACTTGCTGAGTAGCTGCACTGCTGTCTGGTACCATCATTCTTTTGAAGTTCATATTGCTTGGGTCAGTCTCCGTGTTTTTCATGGTCCACATTTGGTTTAGTAAGGAATAACTTTGATTAGGAAAGCTATTTGGTTTCAGTGATCGGCCAAAGGCTTCAATATCTCTCTGCATAGAGGCAGATTCGTGGAGATTCTTGACAATAGATTCTCTACCCTGTGAATCATCCATCTCCTGCACTAAGTTCACATTTACCATAGGTACTGGTTCAGAAATGTTCTCCTTTTCTCCCAGTTCTTCCCCCTCGACAGAATGCAGAGAATTCACTGAACCACTACCAAGCTCAGACATGAAAGTCCCCCCTTTATTGGCATCTTGATCACCTTGCCTCTCTGGAGCAGATAATGATGACTCCATAATATTCATCTGATTCAGCTGGGGAATATGAGAAGCATCCTTGCTATACTGACTACTAAAAAGGTGCGGTGATGGTGGAAAATTGGTCCGCATATTAGTTAACTTCTTGGAAGATGAATCCTGCAGAGATATCCCAGGCATTAAAAAAGATGGGGAAGCTGGCACTGGCTCCTTGGACGAAGGTCGATTAGTGGAGACGCTTCCATGGGGTCCATTGGCATTACTTAACTGAGACTTTCCTGTAGAGAGCGTTGGGCAATACGGTATATTGCCAGCCCCATCCGACAATGGTCCTCTGCCAGAATCTCCTCTTTCTGTTGAATGGGAAGCATGTTCGTCAAAAGATACACCAATGGACTGATTTGTTGAATCTTTCCCACTAGCCCTAACCATGTAGGGATTTTGAAGCGGATTTCTCAAGTAGGTATGACCAGAAGCTGATTCAAATGCTGAAGAAAAGTTCCCAGACATGGTGTGCGTATCAGTTTCTTTAATTGTACTTCCTGGAACTCTAGATGTGTTATGCTGCGACTCTTGCTGTAAGAGATCAGAAGGGGAAGGCGAGGATTGAGTCTGATGGGGACAGAGCATTTGCCCCCGACTTTTCTCTCTAATCTCAGCAACAGAATGGCTTGCATGTGAAGAGTTAACTGCTTCGATAGGACCTTGAGATGACAAGAGATGGGTTTGGACTGAGATCTGCTGTGATGGAGGGCCTAGTTGAAGACCAAAACCTTGAGAGGCAGAAGACTGACCTCGCCAGAGGTGTCCAGCAGATCCATCAGAATTTTCGGCTTCAGGAACATCAGACGATGCTTTATGTTCATAACTGTTGAAGTGAGCCGTAGAACCACGCTCTCTCGATGGGTCCATCTTCTGAAGAAGTTGTAGCATGTCTGGACTGCAATGAGAAAACCAGTCAAAGCATCAGATCTATACAGCCTGAATTAAAAGATTACAGATGAATGTTCCAAAGAACCATCTAAAGTTATAGCAGATAACTTATTTAAGCTATTACTGTGTACCTAGGAAATTAACAAAGCATGTGCATGGGCAATATTTGAGTCGAAATTTGAAAAATAGTGTTTGAAATTCAAGTTGAAAAAAGGTTTGTGGAAGTCGGAGTTCTGTTGGACATAAATTTCATTTAGAAAAAGAAAATTTCTCAAACTTAAAAGATTTCCAAGGTGAAACGTCACTTGAAATACAACTTAACCTACTACTTCTTATTTCATGCAAGTTCAAAAAATATTCCACTTGAAACCCAAAACTTCTAGCCAAACTTCAACTTGGATATAACTATTTCAGTATTTGAGTACTGAAAAAAAAAATCCTGCCAGACGGGCCTTTCTAAGTTATGAGAAAACTGAATTGACAACCTAGATTTTGGAGCCGTATTTGGAGGGAGCCCAATAGATCTATTTATCAGTGTAGACATATTGGATGCACCGCCAGGAAAGCCGCCACCAGAGTGCACCCCATAGCCTTTTCTGTCAGTCAGCTCATCAGATACACGCACCTGTAAATTAGGACACGGTCTCCTTTAATTACTGACCAAAGGTTTATAGAAATTAACATAATTATATTATAATCTATCAGAAATAACACCTTTGCCAAATCTGTCTCAATATTAGGGACCTGAGCCAACGGAGACTGTCCATAGTGGGCCACATCCTTATCCACGTTTCCTATAGGATGATGCTGAAACTTGTTAGCCCAAGAATTTCTCCGGCCAACCTCATTAGACAACTTATGCTTCCCAGTAGGCAGAAACCTTGAATCCCTAGCATCTGACATTACATTTTCCCTAACATCACCAGTAGAAGAATGAGGGGATAAGTTAGAGCGATGGCTGTCATTTGAGTTCTCCTGTTTATCACTGTTCTCCATCTCATGCATTTTACCCTCTTTGTCGTCAATATCCTGAGATGAGTGCAAAAGCTGGTTGTCCTCAGAAACATGATGCTGTAAGACCTCCCCTTTGCTGACACTAGATTTTACCAACTGATCAGCGTTCTTCCAATAACTAGATTGATGATTATTTTTGAAGAACTGACTGGTTTCCTTGCCACTTGTCATAGTACTTGAGTTTGGTATTGCAGCAGAATTATGCAAGCCAAAGACCTCAGAATTTGCCTGGGGACTACCCACAGATGATTCTGTGGGTGCCATAGTAACTGTAGTATTACTGCCAGGATTAGAATTCCATCCCACACCCCTATGAACAACTTCACCTTGAATGAACTTCTGATTGTAATCTACTGCATCTCCAGAGGGCATTGCTGATTCAAGAACACTCCAACCAGCTGATTTATGGTATTGTTCCTTAGCTCCACCAAGCTCGGGTGCCAAATTACTAGAAATGTGTTTTGAAGTCATTTCCCTGTCAAGATTTGAAGTCTTCTCAACCATCTGGCATCCTTCAGCACCCAACATTAGTGATTGACCTAACTTAGACCACTTATTTCTTTCGTCTGATGACTGCACAAGTCTCTGAGAAGAATCTGATTGCAGACTCTTGCCTGGCTCAAATGGAAACCTCCGTCCCTGAACATTGTGATAGCTATTTCTCATATCGGGGCTACCAGAGGAATGAACAGAAACAGAATTCAATGATGAGGCTAGGGGCAAGTTGTCTTCGGCATAAGTTGCTTTATGACTCTCACTGTTGTATGTCAAGTTGGGACTCCCGGAAGGAATTTCAGTACCATGAATATTTAAACCAGTCCACTGCTCCGGTAGACCAACATCACTGCTAGAAGTTTCTGCAACAGCAGACTGCATAAGAGCACTCCAAGTACCACCTTGGATAGATGGAGTCCCATCAAGCAATTCAGCACCATCAAAAGGATTACCACCTTCACCGCTCATGGGGCTCTTGCCAAAGGCAGCCCATATATTATCATCTGAACCAAATAAAATTCGTTCTTCTGTAGGATCTAATCCAACTTCATTCTGTGAGGGAGAAGCTCCCTTTGCTTCTTCCTCTTGTGCGGTTTCTGGAGAAACAGCTATATCCAGTCTGCCACGAAATTCGTGTAGAGCTGACGCATTTTGCATGCTATCAACTTGCTGAAGGTTTCCCACATCCATTGGACTAGATAGAGCATGGCTTGGAGCATCTCCAAATACATTATCAACTTGGAGTCTCTGTCTAGAGAGGAAAATCCCGTCCTGCCCACTGACTTGATCTGCTAATGGAGTATATTGATTAACTGGAAATGAACTATTAAAAGTTGGCATTTGCTGCACTGCTTGCTTATCTGTCAGCCCTTGTGAAAATTGGTTTAGAGATGGTCTTGAACTAGAAACAGGAACTCCATATAGAGATTGATCAATCTGTTGAGGAATCAAACCCATTAAGTGCTGTGCTTGGCCATTATTGGTGGGAATGAGTCCACTGGAGGACCCTTGAAGTACTAGAGAACCACGCTGTGACCAGTTTGTGTTGCCAAGCTCATTTGCCCAGGAATGATTTAATGCACCAGAATTCGCAGTGCCATTAACTAGTGCAGAGGAATGGACATCAGATGCTACCTTAGGACAGGAAGAAACTTGATTCAACGTATTCTGTTGCCTTGCTTCCAGTTGAATTTGTTGTTGTCTCTGAAGTTCTTGCTGCATCTTCATGAACATAACCTGCTGTTGAAATTGCTGCATGTCATTAATCCCAGACTGCTGGCGCTGCAAAGAATGCAGCATGTTTGATTGCTGATGAGAGATTTGCTGACCACCAAAAAGATTGCCACTGACAGGACTATCCAAAGGTTCTGATCTAACAGATACTCCTGTCTGCTGCTCAGGACCCAACCATTGATGTGACTCAAAAAAAGATGAGCCTCCTGAGGCTATATTACGTTGATCAGAACTAGTATCCACAGCAGGAAAGTTAGTTTCATCCTGCCTTGTCTGGTAAAACTGATTACCATACATGTAGCCATTCAAATTTGACTGCTGGCTCTGTGACTGACTTTTACCAAACTCGGGCCTCGGAATTGGCTGGGTAAAATTTAAACCATGCTGCCCATTGAATGGATAACTGCTTATTCCTCTCCCAGCGTCTGCATGCAGGAAAAGTAAAAGATCAAACACGGCCATTCAGCAAGCAAATAATAATTTAGAGAGCACAAGACATGTTAAATTACCAGAGTTCTGCAAATTGTAATTTTTCGTGTTGGAACTCAGTACACCTATTTGTCTCTGACTTCCAGCCCACATATTGCCCCTTGAAGTTGGCCAATTGATGTCTGCTACCGGGGAATTGTGTTGTACTTGTGACAAGCTGTCTTGTGCAAAAAAATTGTGAACACTATCTCCAAATTCATTGCCAGGCATAGATGATTCTCCAGAACCTTTGACTGTAAAATTTTGCAACTGAATCTTCTAATACTTGGCATTACAATCAATGTACTACTCAGAACATATACATAGTCACTTTGGATAACTATTTTGAGCTGTCTGTCTTGAAACTCCTGCAAGAAGATCATTCAAGTTTTAATTAAGAGTTGCAAAATCATGTTGTAAGTGCCACATTGTCAGGTTCTTCGTGATATTATTTCAGATGAAAAGGTGGTCAGATGTAAGAATGGAGCATTAGCATTGATGAACTACTTGCACGCATAAGCTATATAAACTACAAGAAGATAAATCATAAGGAATAAGTGCAGGTATTGAAGCTCAACACTAACCTTCCGCACAAATCAAAGAAACGACCTAAACGGATGAAAAAGAGGTCATGATATAAACAAAAGAAAGAAGAATTGGAAACGATCCAAGATTGGATCAATATAAAGCATTTAAATGAGACTACCAAGAGCAATAAACCATCTAAATTTCAAGGTAACTTTTCAAAACAAAAAAAAATCCTCTCCCCCAGTGTACCACACAAAGGGAAGAGATGGAAATATGTGCAACAACTATTATTCTTTTTTTTTTTTTTTTGTGTGTGTGGGGGGGTTATAATTTAGCAATCATCAGATGATACGTTCACAAAGTCACATCTAACAAAGACACAAGATTTCAATCGGAATTGTGGTAGATAGAAGAGAACACATGGGCACGGAACGTGGCTCCATTTGCACTTATGTGAGTTATTCAGAGAGCAACAAATAGGAGAGTCTTTGAAGGGATAGAAATGAATCTTTTAAGATTAGGAAGCAGCATTTTACCCCTTATTTGTTTTTGGTGCACCAAGAAGTTCTTCTTTGTATTGACAACTGGGTGTTGTTCATGGAGAACCATATTTCTATGTAGGTCTCTACTTTTTGGTATACCTCATGTATACGGGTTTTTATGCCCAAACTTTTTCAAAAAAACAAAAGATGCAAGTCGCACACATACAGAGGAAAAAATAGAAGGTTGCCTGAAAGGGCAGACCATATCTAATGCAAACATTCAAATGCACCGTCTCTTAGTGTTATAAAAAATGATGATTGAAGATGTTAAAAGAGGACGATGTAACCCTAAAAATATATGGAGCAATATTGTCCTAATAACCTACATCCTCTAGGAATCAATAAATGGATAATAAAGTGAAAAACAGAGCACAATGAAGCAAATAAGGTTTAGACATTATTGGTCCACTTACATAGTTTGGTATTTGACATAGTGTATTTAATCAGTTAAGAATTCTATGTCATCGCATGGTCAAGTGTGACATTGAGAATCAGAATTGAACGAGCTTAAAGGGGTAAGTGGTTACTGTTGATTAGTATAGTCAAACCAACAAGTTTGAGATTAAGGCATAATAATAATTGTATGTTGTGTCTTCGAGATAGATTTTGCCTGCCAAAGACTAGAAACCCTTCCAGACACAGTCAAAGGCAGGCCATCAGGATTGACAGGATAAATTCTCTCAATATGGCTGTAGTGGGGAATCAAAACTTGGACCTAACATACAAATCAATGCTTACTTTCCTTTGGAGTTAGATCTACAATTCCATACAATGGAAGGACTAGCATGTTGGTTTCAGGAGCTTTAGCTTGACTAGCAGCTTAGTAAAAAAAAATCTGCACATGATCTCAAAATGTTCCTATGCAAACTAGTGGCATACATCAGGACACCTACAGAACACATCACAGGTCAAGTTGAAAACTAATCCTCATGATTAATAAATTTGTGATGCTTGTTCTAATTTAACATGGTCATGTGGTCCCAGTAAATTTAATGACTTAACATTATAAAATCATTGCTCATGTGACCGCTTTATTTTGCCTTATAAGGAAGTCAAATCCCTAATCACAATTAGAACATCACACTATACTGCTCTTATCATAAGGTGCTACCCTCTCATCAAGACCCTACAACTCATTCATTGTTGCCCTTTCAACTATCTTCACTCCTGCAACAACTCATTTCTACTGCAGAACATTTAGATCACCTTCTTAATCTGTGAAAAGTTTACCGGGAATAAACCTATTTGAATTTATAATGCTAAACGGTAATTGCAACTTATTCCATATTGTGGTGGTTGAGTAGCTTAATTTTTTCATTTGGCCCTATTGACACTTGAGCCACCATAGTAATATAACTTGTTTAACTAGAATTGTATGGAAGAACTATCAGCAAGAAGCAATCCCAACTACTCACGTTAACAATACAGTTAAACAGGATCCACCACATATCATCTAAAGAAGAAGAAAAAGCATGGTCTTTATTCCACTAGATCCGAGATACCACAAAACAACTATCATCCTAAACTAGCTGACAGATATCTCATTTAGGGGATCAAAAATGAATGACTTGAAGCCATCAAAGGATCATATGAAGGCGATAATTCAAAGATGACGGAAAATGCAAATCTGGTTGCTGATTTGCAGAGGTGGTGCTTTGTGAGGAACTATCTATTTTCATGTTTTTTCTTGGGATTTAGAGAAGGAAACACGGAAGTTAAGAGTAAAAATGTCCATATTAACTAGGGTTGACACCAAAATCAACACAAATCAGTTTTTTGCTAAGGTGCCTTGACAAATACGTATGGAAGTAAGACAAAAGTGAGAGTGTATCCCATAATGAATCATTGATAAGAAATGGCAAATCTGAAATTTCATCCCACCAACAGCAATAACCAGAATAATTCACTGACAAAAGATCTAAATGAAGAACTAAGTAATACAGAAGAAGCAGCGAAGTCACAAGTTCATAAGGAAGACACTGTTGTGAGGTTCATGTTTTAACAGCTGCTAAACTAAATCAAGCACTCAACCAGATAGTAGATTCCAATGTGATCTTGAGTTGGACTCTAAGGAGGAGATGTTAGGATCAAGTGCTTACCATCATGCCAAAAGTTATAGCTTATAGCAAAGGTGCAACATTATTTCTTAACTAAGTCCACCAGAAAAGAGTCATGTTTGATCATGACTCCGGCACGGGCCACCCAACCCCTCGTGGGCCTGGCCATAGGCAGGATGTTGACATTACCCAACAATCCCCTCCCAACACCTGCCTCATGTAGAATGTTGCTCTTGGGCATCGAATCCACGACCTTGGCTTTGATATCACTTGTTAGGATCAAGTGCTTACCATTATGCCAAAAGTTATAGCTTATAGCAAAAGGTGCAACTTTATTTCTTAACTAAGTCCACCAAGCAAGCGTCATGTTCGATCATGATCCTGACCCGGGCCACCCAGCCCCTCGTAGGCCTTGTCATAGGCAGGATGTAGGCTTTACCCAACAATAGGGAGTGCGAGACTTGGCACTTCCATGGAAAATTTCCAATAGCTTTTAGTAGGGTTGACAAAAACTTGGTACATACTCATCGAACTTCCTTGTTTACTTTGAAAACTTTTGAAACCATACTAGCATGAACAACAGGTTGCTCTTCTTTGCACCCAAAGCCCCAGGGTGGATGAAAACCATTGGAGACAGCAAAAATCTCATCAGAGACGAAAAACTGTAGGTGATTTTTTTCCATCTCCCTATTCCTCGATGGACAGAGCTACCCGGTACAGTGTAGGTGGTAGCAAGTACGCCGTGGAATATTCATGATGTGTGCAATATGGCCCAAACACCACCATTGTAAAAAAATGCTTATACTTCTGTAAAAGATACTCTACTTTGTCATATCCCTGTATATAGGGTTTTCCTTTTACAGAAGTACAATTATTTTATCGAAACAAGTGGCTTTTGATCCCTAATTCAATAAACTTGGCAGTAGTTCACTTGTAATCTATTCCTAGTGACAAAAGCGACAACAGTCCGCATTCTATTGTCACCTGAGAAACTTTACATAGCCAGAATACATACTTCTAGTTTCAGTTGATAAACTTGATAGAAAATTAACTCAGAAACGAATAGCCAAGTCATTTCGACAATAATATTCCCAGGAGACAGCTACGTTTGGTGGAAACATTAGCAAACAGTTTTTAGCACCTTTTGTTCTTTGAAATGCTAAGTATTATGGATGCCAAAGTATCACAGAATTTTCTGAAAAAGTAACTATCTTTAAGCTATCAAAGAAGTTCCAAAGATGGATCTAATACATGATTCCCACTTAAACCTACAGATTAATGCTAATCATACACTCACATTGCACTCATTTGGAACAACCTTGCTCATCACAGTCTGCACAAAAAACATATAAAACTTCTAAATTGTAGGTTAGAGAATCTAATTATAAAAAGGCATCATTTTTAAACAACTGTATGTGTTATCTGAAAAATACTCAGCTAGCATCATAATACACAGATTTACTCAATCAAGAACAAAGCTGATAGTAAAATCGTCTAATTCACTGTGCTCGGGCAGGAAAAGACAAGAACCATAAAAAAATCGAGTCCAGCTAAAAACAGTGCATTTTCACAGATATGGAGAAAATTAGGGCTCGTCATAAGATATGGAAGAAAATTGTTAAGAAAACTTACCTAAATGTCGAGGCTGATATCAATGGAGCTCGGAATCGGCCGTTCGGTTATCGGAATTCTAGGGTTTTGAATCGGCGGTAGATATTGCGGTGCTGTTAGAGAGAAAGAGCGAGAGAGAAATTGAAGAGCCCGTAGAGAGATAAAGTAATCGAAATAAGATTTTAACTGAAATAGTCCCTAAAATTTAAGGAATAGTTTAACTGGGTCCTTGAATATTTACATTGAGCATAATGTATACTTTAACTTTACCATTTTGCTGCACTTTGATCCTTCATTAACTGCCAAAGCCAAACGGTAGTTGATATGCTTAACGGATATTAGTTCACGTGCCCAATATATGTATGTATGAATTCAAACCTGTCGAATCACTCATGTTATGATTTTTTATATCTTGGGTCTTTTTGTTTCGTCATTTGGCTTATATTTTTCATGTAGTATTCAGACTGAATGAGTCTATGAAATTACGTCGATACTTCCACATATTAAAACGTATCCCATAGTAGATGTTTGTCTCAATATTATGTAATTATATCAAAATAAAAATAAAATAAAGTATGTGTTTGCACATTAAAAAAAAAGTATATACTTACGATTAAATAAGTATAAATTTTGTATACTGAATCACGTAGATATGATGAATTGATTAGATTTTTTTACTGAAACAGATTGAGAATCTGTTCGGATTGATTTTTTATTTTTGACTAGTAAATCAAAGTCAGAAGTTCGTATTTTTAATTTATGACTTTTGATTTAATAATAGCATTTTAGCTTAAAATTAAGTGTTTTCAAATATTTTTTATTTTATCCAAACACTCCAAAAACATTTAAAAATTATCTCAACTTAAAAACACTTCAAATAAGTCAATTCAAACGGACTTTGATATGAAAAATAGCCAAGGTGCTCATATCAACCTTGACTAGTGTTAAATTTATAACCATGCAAAAGATTTCAAAGTGCTCTATGATAATCTGATTTACATATTTTTGTTGTTGATATTAACAAATATATTTGTAGTTTTTTAGTGTCTTTTATACTAATTATTATAAAATTTCAAAGCTACATTCAAAGAATTTACCTAATCGTTGTGTTAGCTTAGATAAAAGAACTGTTAAAATTTATTATAATTACTTGCTTAAAAATCTCAAAGTGATTAAATTGTGGTTGAATTTGGGCATTAAATGTTCCTAACAAGGTTATGATTTTCTTCTAGCTACGTTCGTATGGTAGACTTTCATCAATTGTCATCTTCAAATTCTTAATTCTAGCATGTGTATTTTATGTGTAATGAAACAAGTAAAGACCTTTTTTTCTAACCTTTTTTTTTTTTAATATGTTGCTCAATGTTGGAGAGACTTGAACATTCTATTCAATTTATTAATATTTTCTTAGTGAATATTTGTACTTCTAAAGATTATTTTAACTTATAAATTTAGAAATTTACAATCTAGACTGTTTAGATATCTCATTTACCACGTAACATATTCGAAAAACTCGCAACCATAACATATTCTCTTGCACATCTTCAATCAAATATTGAGGTCATTTGTCAATTAACGTTATAGTGTTATTAACGTGAAGTTAATTCTTTTCAAGAGTTTTTTTCTTAAAAAAATATAGAAATTCCTTTGATAAATATTTACAATTTGACAACTCTAAAAAAATCTAAGATCAAAAGAGAAAAAATATAGTATAAGAAAAATTATAAGCAATTCTAATAGACACTGGATAAAGAATTTTATAAGTACAATAGACATTGCAACAACATTTGATTTGTTTTTTTTTTTCAAAATTGAAGTTTATACACCAGCGAAATAGGTCAAATATAGTAATATACACATTAATCTTGGTGCTTATGAAATAGTTAGACTATTACTGGATATCACTGATATTTTTCAATATAATTAATGGTTGCGGATATTTTTTTCAATCAATTGACTATTTAGGAGATTAAAAAACTTACATAAATCTCACTAATTTAGAAGCTGATTTCTTAGACACTTTATGTAACACCACGTAACTACTTGTACAATGTGCTGCTAAGTTGACGTCAAAAAAATGAAAATGAAGTATATAAATCAACATTTTTAAAGAAATGTATATAGAAGTATTTGAAGTGTAAAAAACAAATTTTAGGTCAAGGAAAGCCTTAACACAAAAGTTTGTGTTAGAGGTTCATTGTGACAGAGTGTTCCAAAACAATCTCATATGTTGCACATCTTTGAACAGGTATATCTCTCAATCTACATAGAGTTAGAGAAATACAACATATCAAATTGAAGGTTTACGAATTTGGTTTCCAACGCGTTAACCGTTCGTTGATACGATATTGGAGTAGAGAGATATTCACATTTCAATGAGACTGCACAGAAAGCCTACAGAGTGGGCCCCTTAAGTCGGTGGATATTATATTGGATATATATAACATTCCAGTTTCGTTTTAACTCTTTTTTTTGCCCAATTCAAAATACAAAACATTTCTAAATTCTCTTTAAGAGTTCCCCTTCAACCAAAATACAAAAAGCTATAAGATTTCAAGGTGTTTTTCCCGCTAGAATGTTCGTATAAGTTATGTTACTTGTCTCCTCCTTTTCGCTAGGATTCTTCAAGGAGAACGAGTCTCGTTTATTTGGTGTCTTACTGTTGTTTTGAGGTAATAATATCAATCTTCATATTTAGTTGAGTGAATCAAAGTAATAGTTAAGCTATGTAATTTAGGACATACGATTCGACGATCGGAAAATCGTATTTGAATTGTTATATGAAGTTAGGTTGTTTTAAGGGACCGGATTTTCTGGAAATTGTTGTGGCCAAAAGGTTGGGGAATGATATGCATAATTTTGGTTGTTGTTGATATTCAACTGGAAGAGAAGCATAAGTGTTGTAGAGTGTTGAGTTGTTAGTTTGGAACCAAGCTTTTTGCTCAATTAACTTTGTATTAGCTATCCTATAGTTAAAGTGAGTTCTATTGTTATTCATTGTAGATTAAAAGTGTTGTAACATATAAGATTTGTCGTGTTTCCAATTTAGCTGACTTAAATGCATGTAATGACCCTCTTAATTTTTAGTCAGCGTAATTTTTTTGTCTTAACAACGTGTATCAAGAAAGAGACTAAGAGACGTGATGTTTTATGTACTTCTTGAGAATTAACAAGTAAGCTAGTATTTTGATTGTAACATCTTGTTAATATTTATATGGTTAGGGATAAATCATTAGAGTTAGATAAAGAGTTAATCTCCATAAAATAGTGTCAATAAGCTAATAAAAAAATAAAGTTGAATCAAGGAAATAAAGTAATAGTTGTCGAGTCTCTATTCATACCGTCCTTCGTCTACTTGTAGTGAATCTAAAATATATTATCGGTAAGTGACAAGGGTCCCGAGTTATTTCCTTGTAAAGTATGCAAATACGTTACTTGGTAAATAAGAATATAAATATTGTGATTAAAGAAACCTTGATAACATTCATTTGAAGTTGTATGCACGGTCCCTTAACGATCCCTCTCATTGCATTATAATTATGGGGCCTTGACCGTGTCCATTTGTCATATTATATTGGGTCCCTAGCGGTGCTTATTTGTTGTATTTATATTGGGCCCTTGACAGTGTTCATTTGTTGTATTATATTAGGCTTTTGATGATGCCCCACTTATTACATTAAATTCTTTGAGCCCGTGATGATGCTCATAGGATAGATAGACATTTATGTTATAAATTTCAAATTGTTGTGTATACAATGTTTAAAAGGATTCTTGAGTATAAATTATATGCCTAATGGGATCTCTAGGTTCTAATATGACTATTATTGTCTTTTATATGTTTATTTAATGTCTTACATAGTGGTACATGTTGTTTGTATTGACTCCCATTATCGGGGGAGTTGCATTTCATGCTGCAGGTTTAGGTAGAGGTTCAAATAGCCCTCTGTAGTAGGTGACTGTCATATTCTGCATTTTGTTGGAAAGCTCCGCTTCTCTCGGAGCTCCCGAGTCTATGGCGTGAAATTGTAGTTCATATGTATATAGTGATAAGTAGGTCGGGGCCCTGTCCCGACTATATGATACATAAGACATTTTTAGAGGCTCGTATACATGTGGTATATGTTTGTATGTTTTTAGTGGCCGTATCGACTTTACTGTCAGCTTATGTTCCTTGTTTTGGCTTTGTCGGCCTTTTGTTTATAGTGTCATGTAGGGATGATTTTCAAGCAGATTGCCCTATAAAGAGATTTTGCTAGTCCGTTCAGCCCCATATGTTGGTCTTATTGGCCCAAGTAGTTTACGAATATAATTATATGAGTTATGTCTGGTATGCTCGGTCAGATGAGACACCGGGTGCATGTTGCGTCTCCCCATAATTGGGGCGTGACACTTTAGTTTGTAATATTACGCATCTTACAAGATTTTGGTGTCTCCACATACGTCCAAATATATGTATCTCAGATACGTAGAGTCAAATTTAGGTTTTATTTGTTGTGGATACATTGTATCTAAGTGGATTCACATGTATCTGAGATACATAACAAATTTCCCTCGCCTCTTTCACCTCTCTGCCATCTCGCTCGCCTCCCTCACCTCTCTTTCATCTCGCTCGCCTCCTTTCGCCTCTCTCCCATCTCGCTCTCCTCTACCATGTATTTGGTATCCCATATACATGCAAATTATTCTAGATACACACATATACATGCATCTAGTGTGTTCCACATGTATTTGTGATACATATGAATCTCGCTCACCTCCCTCCCCAATCTCTCTTGCCTCTCTCCCTATTTTGTGTACCTGGTAGCAAAAATACATGTATCTAAGTGTAAGATCACGTAAAAAACTCTTATTTAGTGATAAAATACATAATATTTTAATAGTATATTTAATATATATAATAGTAAACTATGTCTATTCATATACTTTTTCCTAAAAAAAATGTACCAAGAGCAAAATGAGATTGTTGATCAACTAGCCCATTTTTTGAGCCATAACTGATGGGAGCAATTCTGAAAACTCAGCACATCCTCCTATTTTTGTTAAGTATAAGAAGTAGGTCATAAAAGTATTTTTCAATCAATACTTCTCTCCATAGCTATCACTTTTAATTGCAATATCAATATTAATTTTGTAATCAACAGAAGAACAAAATCACAACTATTAAAAGTCATGAGAATAACTTAAATCTAGCGTCAACAAACTTGTACGTTATTATGACAATCCAAGTCTATCACGTACCTTTTGACTAATATAATATGAATACTATCTTTCTTATTAAAAAAATGTGAACTTTTGTCAACAAGAATATTCTCTTCAAGATCATGTTCCTCGTACTAGTAATTTATTAAAAATAAATTTTATGTTTATTTTAATCTAAATATATATATGAATGTTTGATTTTATTTTACATTAAAAAAAATTACATTATCAAAATAATTTTGTTCTTCATAAAAGTCATCGCAATTTTCATACATAATAAAATGTGAAAGACTGAATCATAATAATTCAGAAAATTAACATGAAAATTGTGTATGATTTATTTTCTATGCTCGATTTGACTTAATTTAAAATGATTTTTTTCATAAATATATATTTAGAGCATAATTATGAACAATTCTATAGTTTACCTAGTTACAATTCATTGTAGTGGTTTTAAAGAGGAGGAAAGTGAATGAGACCGAGAGAGACATAGTAAAAAATGGATATATCAGATACAACTTGTACCTCAATTGAAATTGAGATACACACAATTTTCTATTCATCTTTCTCAAATCTTGCTCGTATATCTCTCCTATCACCGAGTACACATTTAACTTTGAAATTAAAACATAAATATACATATTGTATCACACCCTGAAATAAGTACACGTGTGCAATCTTAATCAATATTATGTGATACACAAACAAAAAGACATTGACACACTATTTGAGTATTGTATCACCCTTAAAATAAATACACGATGCAAATTTTTTTGATAATAGATATACCAATTTTACGCACAAACACAATTTGATAATAGTTGTATTATTTTGTATGATACACAGATACTTTTTTCTCTCGATATGTTGATATAATTGATTGTATCAATATGTATCAAAGATATGATTAGGTGTATACAATATTTTTTATATTTGCATTAATTATGTTGTGATTATTTTTTAGAGCAACTTTCACATATAGCAAACATAAAAATCATATTTGTATGTTATAATATAGTTTGCATAATTGCGCTCCATAACAAACTTTATGTTTGCTATGACTATTAATATGTATATCTCGCTATATATATACAAAAAGAAGCAATTGTATAATCTGTTTCGGTATACATATACAAAAGAATCAATTGTATAATTTGAGTTTGTATAAAGCGAGAAAAGAGAGAAAGACAAAAGAAAATTGGGCAGGGGAAGATCTATATTTGTATAATCATGAGTGTATAGGACGAAAATGTATGTATTTGTATATACAATTTTCTCTCGCTTTATACGAACACAAACGCAATGTATACATTTGTGTTTGTATAAAGTGAGAGAGCGAGTGAGATTTGGGAGAGTGGCGAGCGAGATCTGGGAACAAAAATATATGTATATATACAATTTTTTCTCTCGCTTTATACAAACACAAACACATTTTATACATTTGTGTTTGTATAAAAGTGAGAGAGGCGAGGGAGAGACTGGCGAGCGAGAAACCTAGGGAGAGAAGCGAATGACAGCAATTTGCTACGGGTTACAATTAAATCAAACTGTGGTTATAACATTTAATTTGAATTAATAGTTTGCTATTATATACTATTTTCCCTATTTTTTTATACAGTGTTTGGTTTGGTGTATTGAAAACAACATAAATTGCATAATTATTCAAAAAAATATTTGCTTACAAAATACTCTCCACAAATATGGTGGAAAAAGTTTTGAGAGATAATTGTGTCTTTAATTATACTTATGCATAGAATTAATTTTTTCTGCATTAATTATATAATTTAATACCAAATAGAATATATAGATTGAAAAAATATACTACATAAAATTAAGGAAAAATTGTATGAAATAGCAAACTATTAATTCAAATTAAATGCTATAGCCAGTGTTTATTTTAATTGTAATTCGTAGCACACATCCTTTTTTCTGCCATCTGATTCAGTATATAATTAGCCATTTTTGGTATACAATTAGCCATTTTATACATTTTGGTATAAAATGTATAAAATGTGTTTGTGTTTGTATAAAGCGAGAGAAAAGTGTATATACAAATATAAATACATATATTTCCGTCCTATACACTTATAATTATACAAATATAAATCTTATTATATAAATTACAATGTATAAATGAATTTATACAAAACTGAACAATTTGTATAAAATTAGATGTTTGTAGCGAATTATACAAATCAAAAGCTCTATAGCAAACATAAAATTTGCTATGGAGCACAATTATGTAAATTATAGCTACAAATATAAATATAATTTTTATATTTGCTATATGTGAAAGTTGCTCAATAATTAATGTATATATTATTTTTCGTAATGCATTCTACCAAAAACCCCTAAGGACATTTATGACTTTTCCTTAAAAGAACTAATGCCCAAAATATGTTTGAAAAACATTTTTGACTTTGTTGTGAATAAATCCAACTCAGATTACAAATGGGGACCCACAGTTTGTTTCGCTCCCAGACAATCTCCGTCACCGCTTAAGATGCTACGTGTGAAAACTACGCAATGGTCACCGCTTGTGACAAATATAAAAAGACAAGCAAATAAAAATTGGAAAAACTAATTACTTTATATTTCCTTAAATATTTCATTGGTCCGTCATGTTGTATATGTGACCGTCAGTCAGTTTAGTGAAAGCTCCTAATACAGGTGTGATATTACTCAGTTTCACACAGTTTGTGAGAGGCGTTACAAAACAGTGTTCAGAAACTCAGGAAAAAGGCTAAAAAAGCACCGAATTGAAGAGAGAACGAGAGAGAAAGCAAAGAGGAGCCATGGTGGGTGAAGAGAAGAAGAGGCATCAGATGATGCAAAACCTGTTCGGTGACCAATCGGAAGAGGAGGAGGAAGAAGAAGAGGAGGTTGAATCCGAACACGAATCCAATCGTCAGCCTTCGGTTCGATTTTTTACTCTTTTTTTTTTAATCTGAATTTCGATGTTTTTGATTAATCGAGTTGTTTTCTTGTTGAATTTTTAGTCGGTGAATGAATGTTATATGTTTTTGTTTGATTTTCTGCTGAATTTTTGAACTTGGCCCTAATTGGTTGGTTATATATCACGTATGTTTATTGGTTCTAAGGGTACAAGAATGATTTTAGAAGGGAGAAATGAGCAGGTTTATTCCAATTTAGTACTACTTTATGAAGGAAAAAAAATCAAGAAAAGGAATCTTGAATAATCTTGAATGTGTGTAGCCAGCTCAGTGGTTTGAACGAGCTTACTTGTTCTATGGCATGTCAGCTGAATGAATGTTAAAAGAGATGCTATTTATAGTATTAAATTTGAGTTTCCTATTGAATGAATTCGTAAAATTTGAATCCTATTTGGAAAACAAGAATTAAGGGATGCTTTTCCTATAGTTGTCGGTATATACATTTTGTACAGATGGTTGGAATCGTGGATGATAATCTCTGATGCACAGTCTTATTGCTTATTGGTGTTATTTATAGATGTAGTGTATGAAGATTTTTTGGACCATAGTACTGTAGTTTTCTTTGATTGTTTCAGCCCTCTACTTGATGACATTACTTGAAGTGATCTAACATGCTCTCATGTGTTA
>JAJOOS010002315.1:0-51672 GCA_029582725.1 Solanum chiquidenum
TTAGATTTGAAAGGAATTAGAATAGAATAGGCTAACAATTAAATGATTAAGAGGAAATTCAAGGGAATGCTATCCAATTTAAATACTACAAATATTATAATATTTTTATATAATTAAATCACTTAAATTTTAAAACATTTGAAATAAAATAATTATTTTGAGTTTTACTTATAATTTTAAAATATTTTAAATATATTTACGATAATTTTATAAAGCATGCATACTAAAATATATAATTTTAGACAAAATCGATTAAAATTTTAAACTCGACATATATTTTAAAAATACGTATTTAATCGAATAGCATTCAAAAAAATGGTTAGAGGTCGGTCAAAATTGGGTGTCAACAGTGGACAACCTTGTGAGATGGGTGAACCTTGTTTGAATCCCCTCTGAGCCTTATCCTTTTCTTGGAAGAAACTTGAACAAATGTGACCCTTCTTGTTCCATTTACCCGTAACTCTCATGAAGTGTGATTTGTTTGAATAGCCAACTTAAGCCAAAAGCCTAAATTGGGGGTGTGGTGAAAAGAGAAGGTAAATAAAAAAAAGTGAAGAATTCCCCTTTAAGCCATGGTATTGAAAAAGATGAAACTCCTCCATATAAAAAAAAGATAAAGAAAAAGAAAATGAATGATAAAGTTGAGAAATAAAGTTTAGAAAGTTGCAAACAAAATGGGTTGTCCGGAAACTCATTTGAAGTTGAATAATGGGATGAATTTTGAGCATGAGTAAAAATGCTGAAGAAAAGGAAGAAAAGTGATGTTCAGACCACATTTCATGAGGGTAGCAGCCACTGAGCCTAAATAACCATACCTTTACAGTCAGCCCCGTTACAAGCCTTGAAAAGACATTTTTGATCTTGAGTGAGTTGAAACGAATATTGATTTGAAAATAAGGGCAAACTTATGGGTGAAGTCATGCAGGTGTTCATATTTGCGAGTGTGAGAGTCGTGTGTTTCCAGAGCTATAAATGGTTGAAGAATAGTGTGAGAATATGGAATCATCTTTGTTGTGAGGGCATTTGAGTACCTTTGTTCAGCTTGAACCTGCATTTGAAGCAAGTATTGTGAACTTGAGAATCTTTGATAATGGTTAGTCACAACTTGAATCTTTGAGTGCACAATTGATCCTTGCATGAGTAAGTTGAGTCTCGTTGTGTGCATTCATGATTGAGTCTTTTGTAGAACTGTTTGAAAAATCCTTTTTGAGCTGCTGAACTTGAGTTTTACTTGAGGACAAGCAAAAGTTTAAGTTGGGGGTGTTGATGAGTCTGAGATTTGGACTCATTTAGGGATTTGTTTATAAAGATTTAGTGTCCTCAAATGCTTATTTTGTGCCAATAACTGATGTTAAATCCTTGATTTTCAGGAATATGGATTGAAGAACAAAGCAAGGACACTAACAGGTAGAAAGGAACAAAACAGGCTAAAGAAATGAAGATGGGCTAGCCAGAGGATATCCAAGAGCACTCGATGCATCGCCAAGTGGCTTATCAGACCACCTAAAGTTCCAGTGTGCTAAGCCTTGAAGGAAAGAACCAAGTTAGCGATGAAAAGGAGCAGTCGGAGGATTTCCTTGTTAATTCGTGAAGCCAAGATAGATTACCCAAAGTTACAGACTTTGAGATTGTTGAATACCAAGGCAGAAGGGCGATGAAAGAAACCAAAGGGTGGCTCTTTGAGTGGTTCGGCGAGCCTGACTTACTTTACCGAATTAGTTTTTGTAGCTTATTTTCGGCGACTATAAATACGTTTTTGAACATTTAGTTTAGTATCTAATACTCTTTAGAACAATTTTGTTATTAAGTTTTGAGCATCTGGAGACAGTTTTCTGTAGTTTTTCCTTAGCTTTGAAGGATTGAAGATATTCACTTTTGAGAATTTGGAAGTGGGTCTTTGAGAATCTTCAAATTTGAGCATTGTAAAGACAAAATCACTTTTACCCAGTTGATGGATAATCAATTTGGTAACAGTTTTTACCTTTTTATGATGTCTAGCTAAAACCCCAATTCTTGAGGTGTGATTATGTAATTATGGGCTGATTTAACTTATGGTTATTGCTAGTTGTTAGTTTAAATGCTATTTTAAAAAGTGAGTTTAATCATTAGTTATGATTTAATTTAAGAATTGTAGTTGTAAATGCAGTTCTATGTTTGTGTACTTGGCTTTCTTGAGAGAGAGGTTTCAGAACTAAAATTTTTGATTGATGGTTTGTGGGTATTGGGTTTACCTGGGTTCAGCTCGAGAGAGTGAATCCTAAATCTAATCCCACACATTCAGCTCGAGAGAGTGAATGGATTAAGGTGTGGGTTGTTCTTAATTTGCATGCTTGTTGATGTTCAAGAGAAATCAACTTGATTCGAGGTAAAATGTTCGAGAGAAAATTACCTTCCTTATAGCCTAGCCTACTCACTTATATTTAGCTATTTACTAATAGTTGCAATTATCCATATGTCTATATTAGCCTATAATCGATCACATCCCAAGAACCTGTCTCACTATTGTTAATTCGTATTGTTGTGACTGTTGTTTGTAGTTGATAATCAGAACCAAAACCCCCATTAGACATTCGTTTCACCCCTTGATTTGAATTATGTCTTTATTCGATAATTTTTATTCCTATGACTGATTTGACCGCATTTATACTTGCCAATTGAATTTGAAACACGTACCGCTCCCTATGAGATTCGACCCCAACTCATTTAGTTAGGTTTTATACTGATTTACGATCGTTGAACACCTAGAATTGGATGAGGTGTGCTTGAAACGTTAAATCAACAGTGCTTCTTAAAACTCAATATGAATGCACATAAAAGGTTTAAACTACACATACAATGCTCAATTGTGCACTGGAAGATTCAAATTGTGACTCACTAATATCAAGTGTACTCAAGCTCACAATACTTGTTTTAAATGCAAGTTCAAGTTCAACAAAGGTACTCAAATGCCCTCATAACAAAGATGATTCCACATTCGCATGAAATTCCTCAAAAAAATTAAGGTCTCGGAATCACATACAACTTTCACACTCAAAAAGATGAACACATGCATGACTGCACCCATAGGCTTGCCCTTATGTTCCTATCATTATTTGTTTCAGCTTAGTAAAGATCACAAAGGTCTTTTTAAGGCTTGTAATGTGGGTGAGTGTAAATGTATGGTCATTTAGGCTTAGTGGCTTCTACCTTCATGAAGTATGGCCTAAAAGCCACTTTTTCTTCTTCTCTTTCACATTCAAACATGTTCATAATCCACCGCATTATTCAACTAAACATGAATCACCGGATACCCCAATTGTTTTTACTATTCTCACACACTTTATTTCACAACTTTTACTTTTTTTCAGTCTTTCTCTTTTCTTCCTTCTTTTTCTTTTCTCCTTTTTTTTACATGGAGGGGTTCCATCTTTTTCAAAACAATCCATTAAAGGAGGATTTTTTTACACTTCTTGACTTTCCTTCTATTTGACCACACCCCCAACTTAGGCTTTTGGCCTAAGTTGGCTATTCAAACAAACCAATACTTCATGAAGGTTATGGGTGATGGGATAAAGAGGTGAATTTTTTTCAAGTTTCTTACAAGAAAAGGATAGGCTCAAAAGGTGCCAAACAAGGTTCACACATCTCACAAGGTTGTCCACAAAGAGGTATATTGTCAAATTGGCTCACTCTCCAAAAATTTCGCCTAAGATCATTTCAATTGCTTGCTTCACTCAATCAATCAGACCAACAGGAAAAAATCTAGGTGTCATCAAGAACAATGTTCAAGACAACCTCACCAAACAAGGCATTGACACAATTATCGAACAAGACTCCACACTTTCTGGCTAGCGTGCAATGTTCATCACAAGATACTTAATCAACAATCTGCTAGTCACAACGAGATGCTAAAAGTTCACATATTGCCTATGAAACTTAGTTTGCCTCATCATAGCCGCACATTCATTTCATTCGATTAAGAGCACTATTCAAGTCATCGGTATTGACAACAACCGACACTCAAATTTGCACTAGAACAACCACAATCACACACAAAAGAGGTGGCAATTTTTTTAACTTGGTTCAAAACCATTTCAAATTAAAACAATGGGCCACAGGTTATCAACAACCACGATTCAACAAAAAAGATATATATATATATATATATATATAAAACAATAAGGTCCAATATTCACAAAACAACCTACAAGAGGTAGGTAGGGAAATACCTCACCCCACCAACAAAATACGCAGTTGTCCTCAAATGCAACTAAAAATAGAAATAGTCTAAAAGATAACAGAAAGGAGGAAAAGAGAATCATCGTACCAAGCTAGGCCTGGGGTGAAGTCTGCATATCTACAACTCACTCTGTCGGGGCATCAGTGCCCGGTGTCTCAGCTATCAGGACTCCCTCTATCTAGGCATCAGTGCTCGGTATCTCAGCATCCTTGGCTCTACTGGAGCCCACCATGGAAACATCCCTCAAAGAGGTCGGTACAAATGTATGCACCATGGCTCCCTCTAGGTCTGCCAAATCATCATAGACAACATCATTAGTCACAACTAGCTGCTCTTTATCTGTCTTAGCCTCGGACTCAACAACAACATCATCAGCTCTAACCTCATCACCGGTGTGTAACGACCCATAAAAAATGAATAAGTAAAACTAGATCCTAATTAGTGTGTCTATAAGTTTGGTGTGAAGTTTGAGGGTGTATAATGTTATCCCAAGCTAAGGTTGAGGGGTTAAACGTCAAGGTACGAATCCCTAAGGACCACCCTAGGGATCCTTGAGGAGGACCCTTAGTCTAACCCCCAAGACCCCAAAGAACCTTGAAGTTGGCCAAAATGGGGTGAACCACGGGAGGGGTCCACGCCTCGTAGGTCCATCCACTATTCGTGGATGGCCTCCATGGGTCAGACCCTCATGAACCAAGCTGTATCCCCATACCACGGACCAACAAAACTGTCCGATAGTGGACTCACGGTCTTTGAGTCTAGGGCGAGAGTCACACCTGTGATTCTGGTTTGGGTTCGACCTTAGTAGTGGCTAAGTGGTAAATTCTTTTTATGATCTTTTAAGTGTTTGGATGGTTATTTTAGGTTTATTAAGTTATTTTAAGAGTATTAAAACACCCATTTATATTACATTACGCAAAATCAAAACCTCTCCTCCCCTCCAAAAGTTCTCTCTAGAAACCTCCATTGAAGGTGAAGACTCCAAGCTTCCAAGGTCAAGACTTTAAGTTTTTCAAGGGATTTTCATGGGATTTTTACATTAAAGGTATGGTGATATTAATCCTTGACTTAGTTTCTTTCAAGGATCCAATCTCAAAAGTGATTTCAAGTCTCCAATATTTTCTCTAAAACCCTAGTTTTCAATCTATGCATGGGTTCGATTCTAGATGATTTCCAAAAGCTTTATTGCATTGATTTATGAATGAATTGTGGATTTAAAGATGAATTAAGATGATTTCTTCCTAGAACCCATGTTTTCTCCCAATTTCCTAAATTGTGATTTGTGATTGGGAGTTGATTGATTATGCAAGTATGTTGAATTGTTATTGCTTATATTGAATTAAGTGATTGAATCATGTCAATTTCATTATATATTTTAGTATTTTGGATTTATGGATTGATGTTGGTTCTTAGCCTTGGGCAAGTTATGATCAAATTACATATTAAAGTAGAATTGTGCTTGACCTATTGATCCACTTGAAAGGTGGAGGTGTTTACTTGCTATGTATATTGTGGTATTGAATTGATGTATATCTTTCTTGTACCTATATATATGAAGGATCTATGAATGATCATAAAGTAAAGTATATCTGTGTGATTTCAACGAATGTATAATGATCATGTTTAGAATATCTGTGTTTTATGATTGAATGTTATTTATCAATTAACACTTATGAATGATGATTATGTGAAAGGCTATTATCACATACACACACTCATGAATGACTAGTGAATGAAGTTCTATGATAATGTTAATGCTGAAGTACTTGTTGAAAGGCTATTATCAATTGTACTCTAATGAATGATAATGACTTGTTGTGAAAGGACTTTCTAACAATAAGGGGATTCTTAGGTCAAAGGATCTTCTCATATTTGAATCTATGAGCTTTCCAATGAATGAATGTTGGGATGGGATGGATGCTCATCCGGGAGTTGAGGTGGAGTATCTAGTTACAATCCCTATATCCCATTTTAATGAATGTTGGGTTTGAGATGGATACTCATTTGGGAGTTGAGGCGGGGTATCTGACAACAATCTCTTATCCTAAAATGAACTAATGAAATGAATGTCAAATACTCCATGGGGAATAATGCTAAGCACCGAGTGGATATGGCTTGAGATGGGTGCTCATTCGTGAGTTAAGGCAGAGTACTTAGTAGCAATCTCTTGAGATGGATACTCATTTGTTAGTTGAGGTGGGGTATCTAATAGAAAATCCCTATCCCATAACTATGTTCCCATATACGTCTAGCTAGTGGATCCACTTAAGCTATAAAACAATGGTCCTACCTTAGGCAAGTAGGAATACCTTATCCAGTGAGGGTGACACCGGGATTCCATGAATTGCTCATATGGTCTATGTCGGTTAAGGTTTACCCCCAAGAAAAATGTTAATGAACTATAGCTTCTTAAGAATGCACTACTTAGTGTGGGTGGTGGTATGGGATGCCATCTATGCATTGCACAAGTAGGCTTTGAGAGAGGTTGTGGTGTTTTACTTTATAATGTTAAGTGTAACGAATGCGCTCTTATGATGATGTTAATGAAGAATGTGATCTAATGTCTAAGTAAATGAAGGTGCTCTTAATGAAATGAAGCTAATGAAAAATGTGGCTTATGCTTGAATGAGATGATGCATGCTATACTTAGATTGTATTATGAGTTACTTCCTTGTCATGACTTAATGAATATGAATGTGCCTTGCCTAATGTGACTTCAAATGAGTACTTAGTGTGAGTAGTATTATGGGATGCTACTTGCACATTGCACAAGTATGACTTAGAGTTGTCTTAGGTGATGGTCCTTATGTGTTGATATGACTTGTGTAATGTTTATGTCTCTTATGTATTAGTATTGTGTAAGGATGGAAATTTTAAATGGTAAGTTCACTTTTGGTGACCTTATGGTGGTACTTTGGTGTGGATGGTGGTATGGGACGCTATCCATACATTGCACAAAGTATAGCTTGAGGGTTACTTGAGGTGAAGGCTTAATGTGAAGGTAATGGTTTATATGTGATAATATTCTAATGTGGTAAAATGACTTGTATATTGGTTATGGTTGAATATTATGCCTCTTATGCCTATGTTCATGAAGTTTTCTCAAAATGGCATATATCATGACTTTCAAATAAAATGTCCATTTTAAGCATGTTTTTCCATGGCTATCATACTTAGTACTTAATTGTGTTAATCCCATTCTTCTATGTTTTACTACATGTGTAGGTTCCGGAAATTTAGTTGTTTTCTCTAGTGAAGCTTGGATTTGAGTTCCCCAAGAATAAGTGGTATGCCCTCATAGATTGAGGACAAGTGTTTATATGTTCCTTTCTTTTCATGTAATAGAATATTGTTAAGTTTGTCGATTGTAAAGGGTCGTGACCCTATTTTGTTTCAAGTATGTTGTTTAGATAGCCATGTGAGACGATAGACTTTTGCTTGCTTTTAATGTCTCCTGTTGTTGGTTTTATGAAAGAAAAGTTTTAAATTCCGCACTATTTCTAAGTACCTTATGTTATGAATGCTATTAGGCTTGTATAAGACCCCTTCGAGGTCGAGTACACCGTGTCGCTTTTGGGGTGTAGACTCAGGTCGTGACACGGTGGTAGCTGGAGGCACCTCAAAACAAACTGGAATATCTACACTTGGCATGTCAGGAATCTCCACGGTCCCAAATAGTGAAGTAAAATCAGTGGACTTCATCTGGTCCACATCCTTTCTCAACCTTAAGATTTTCGGCCTTCAAGGCCTTCACAACATCAGTGGCTCCCTGTCCCTTCTCACAGTCCTCTATTCTCACAGTCAAGGCATCCAAAGTTGACTTGTAATCCCTCATCTCAGCCCTAAGTGGGCCCAAGGCAGCAACTATTTCCCTCTCTATAATCCCAAGCATATCAGCCTCTACCTGGGAGGCACGGACATCAGCAGATTAGGCTAAATGGCCCATCTTTTAAAGCATTACCTGGGTGATTAGGCAACAGATGTAGTCGAACTCTCAGTAGAGGAAGGTATAGATATTCCTGAGAGCCCACTGTCCTGATTAGGCATGATTGCCTCTGTCGGCAATTTCTTAACATCAATCTTTGGGGGATATACCCACCAGTGCTGCCCTTTTCCTGTCAGCCTCGTCCCACTGGTACTCGGCCTCAATACGCCAGATGTTAGTAAAAAGGTGGGAGTTACCTCCACATTCGTCTTCTCATTTCTGGGAACACGGGCCCGTCTGCATAACTCTGTGATCAGCTTCGGTAACGGGAGAAAGGTTTGACGCTGCTTGGCTCTCATGGCCATCTCCTTCTCTATCAGTAGCCCAATATTCAGCTTCTGGCGAAAAATGATAGACCCTAAACATGCTACCTTCAGGTGTCTGAGGATGGATTCATTTTGGGATGGTATAATAGTGCTGCTCATGAACCCAAACCAGTATCTGGCAGCCACGTTCATGTTCTTCTTCTCTATCTGTGCACCTACCTCTATCCACCTCGGGGTGGCATCAGTGATAAGGGGTGCTAGTCAACCCTTCAGGTCCTCCAAGGTATTATTCTAGATCAAAATGATGTATTGGTGCATGAAATCATATGTGCACCCCGAAACAACATTGATGTCGTCACTGTGGCATTTAACCTTTTTGCCATGAATTATCACAAAATCTACTAGTTTGTAGGCACTGACCTTCTTCTTATTTTTCGGTACCAAGTCTCGTAAGCCGAATAGAACTCCTAGACCCAATTGGGAATGTAGGGGCCTTGAGGTTTGGTGAAACTTTAAACTTGTTGAACTTGGTAGTGCTCCACAACTCCGAATGTCTGTCCACCACACCGTTGGTAGACAACTTCTTTTCTTCCAGAATGGTCCTCAAACCCTCAGCCATTAGCGGGTTGAGTGATCGGGGAGGAGGACTCTAAACAGGTGGTGTTGGAACCACTGTCTATGCTGGAGGAGGCACTAGAGCTGAAGTTAGAGGGGAAGCAGTCAGAGGTACTAGGATCTTAGACAGGTCATTCATCATCTTGGAGCGAAGCACTGCTCTCCGGGCCTGCAATAACTGGTCACCCTCAGGCTCTAAGATGGAAGCTTGAGAATCATGTGAGTCCCCCTCACTGCCGTATGGGGTGATGTGTGTCTCATAGACCCCCTCACTATCTGAACTTGCCTCCTCCTGTGGCACAACTACAAACGCCTTTCCCTTGCCTTTTCCTCCTTTTGGAGGTAGTTTTGTTGCCTTCACTCGGGATGCAACTGCATCCTGCATCTTCATAAATAACTACTTCACCTGCCCATTTTCGGGGCAACATGTCTCTAGCGACGACTTTGGGTCTAGACATTCCTACAAAACAATGTAGAAACACTTAGAAAAAATTCAAGGAAAACTTCAGAAAATAACTGCAGGAATACTCGCTGAACCGGTCGGCCAGTCGTCGAACCACTTTTGCGAGCCAGGTCGGACTCGCCGAAAGTTCCAGCATAAAAATTTCAAAAGTTTAAAGCTTGTCGGTGATATTTAGGGCAATTCGGCGGATCGCTGACACCAATCGGCAAACTAAAAGTAGCTCGCTGAAAGTTATAGTGTATTTTAAGGAATTAGGGGCGCAGAAGGGCGAACAAGAAGCACTTTCGGTGAGTCACCAAGTTAACTCGGCGATCTCAAGCATATCGCCAAAAGTTATAGAACAAAAACTCAACATTTTGAGAAATTAAAGGCGATCCAGGGGACGTTTGGTGAACCGCGGAACCCTTCGGTGAATTCGATCGAGCTCGCCAAATGGCCCAACGTGCCAGTTTTCACTCTGTAATTTAAAATCAATCTCGCAACCCACAAAATTAAAATTTAAAAACTACACTATGAAATTAAAGAAAGCCCCATACTACCCATGCCCTTGGGGAACTCAGGCTTCCCCCGATTTGGCCAAAATTGACCAATTGACGTGTTATGCACTTAAGAATGACGTCAACTTCTCTATCATTGGGTGAAATACAATATTTAGCACAATAAGGGATTAATCAGACTTCACCCCTCTAGGCCCAACACATATTCAACACAACCCAACAATTTCAACTCAATTTCAACAAGCAAAGACACGGGAAACACGATTAAAGGCCTATTAGTTACGATTTCACTTAAGATTAGGCAAGCAAACTACAATACGATGCTTAATATGATATTACCCACAGATAACAATAAACAAAACATCACAAGCATTTGATTTCAACTATGATTAAGTTCGGGGTTCAGAAAACCAACCTCTATGCCGAAAAAGGATTTGTAAAGCTAGGCGGCAAGGTAAATCCAAATTCCATCCTTGAGCAAAGATTCCAAATGTAATGAGAGTAAAATGTGAAAATACTAAAACCTAATAGCAGTGAGAGAGTACGGGAGTTGAAAAGGTGAGAAAATGAAGGAGTTTTTAATTAAAAACCGTTTTGCCCTTTTAAAACCCTTCATTTCGCGTGCAAGTTGGCGGTATAAGTCGTGCCCGCCGAACCACTCTGCGATGCTATGAGTGATATTTTGGTTCACCGAGTTTTACAAAACTCCCAACAATTTTTGGGGGTTGATATACCATGAATTTATAGTATTTTTAATATATTTCACTTAAGAGTTGTGTGTGTCTAGGGTCATTGTGTATTGGTATTATTCTGTTTTTATCTTGTTTGCAAGAAATGAGTTCGAACGTGGAAGTACAGAGACACAACAGAAGAATGTGCAGAAAAAGTCATCTACGAACGTGACCTACGGACCGTAGGTCCAATCACGGTCCGTAGGTGATAGTCGTAGATGGACAGGCATGGCTTGAAGGAAAATCAAGGAATTCTTGACAAAGTGTGGAACCATAATTTCAAACGACAGACCGCAAGTCAACCTATGAGCCATCCTACAACTCCATCAAATGATTGAGAGAAGGGGGTTTGAGTACCTGATTTTGAAAGTTTAAGTATGGAGCTACGGAGGAGGATCCATGGACTATGGATCGAGTCACGACCCGTCCTGCTGATCCATCAAATGTTACTAAGAGTTGGAGATTTTGAGCTTTGGAGAAATGCCTAAGTCCCAAACCACAAAAGGGACCTACGGACCGTAGGTCAGTCCACTGTCCGTAGGTCAGTGTCATAGATCGAAACCGCGTCCAGAAACTTTATTTCCTTATTTAATTTCCTTTTTTTAGGACAATGTTTTCTATAAATATGGCATATAAACCTCATTTTTGGGGATTAGACACTATTACTTTGGTTCTACTTTTTGGCTTTTGGAGATTAACTTGTAATTCTAGCAATTCTTTATTTCCTAACTTCGTTTTGAAGATTTTAACTTTGAAATTCAAGTTGGGTTTTTGGATTTCTTCTACTCATTACATAGCTTCATGAATTCTTCTTCTAATAATATGAATTGTGTTCTTGCTAGAATGGGTAACTAAATCCACAACTAGGGTTGTGGGAACCATGATCGATTAACAAAGTATGAATAACAACTAAGTAATTTTTGAATAGTGTTGAAGCATGAATTGGTAATTCTTTCATCTAGGAGTCTTTTTAACGGTGCGCAACGTTAGAACTCTCCTTGTTGCAACTTGTCAGACCAAGGAGATAGTTAATAAGAAAAGAATTATCAACATAGATTTAGTGTGATACTATCTAATAGTCTAATGTAATTGGTGCGAGGGTGAAAACTAAGCCATACAATGATGTGATGTCTAATATGAGGTAAAGGTAAGGGTTAGTAAATTATACACACGTAGCCGGACCAAGGTGCGGGGTGAAATTCTCTATTTGCCGGACCAAGGATTTAGAGATACATAACTTACCACTTTGCATGTTATAAACTAGGATATATTACTATTGTTAGGATAACCGCATTATGAGCTTATGGGGAACACATACACCCTAGTTACTTTCTCTCATTGATAACAACCAAAGTTCAAATCTTGCTTACTTGTTCTCCAAACTACCATCAGTTATTTGTTACACCAACCCCCCCCCCCCTTTTACTTACTTGTCTCAGAAATACGTTGACTATACGAATATAATCGTAGGTTAAGTTTAAGTCTAAACCATATTCCTCGTGGGATCGACCCCAACCTACTAGTTGGGTTCTTTATTTGACAACGATCACTTATACTTGTTTATGGAGGTGTGATTTGAGCGTATCAGGTTTCCAATGGAGGACAAAGTCGGGATCGCCGACCTGTTCGGCGAGTTGCTGACTGAGCATTTGGCTCGCCGCGTTTAATAGAATTCCCCATCAAGCTGGGTTGTTCCAATGGGGGTCCAAGTCTGGCTCGCTTTTCTCTTCGGCGAGTTGCCGGCTGGACTTTTTGTTCGCGTAATTGCAACTTTCCAACACTTTAACTTTTGAACCGACACAATCAACACCTGTTATTCAAAAGCAACATTTAAAACATCAAAAACTTGGGTTTCCTTCCTAGAAGCACCTTATTTAAACTTGTGGCACGACGGAAATACCAATTCAAGCTTGATTTTTTGGGTTGGTTGTTGTGTCCCTAGGCAACCCCCATTTCTGTCGTGGATTCAATTGAGTCAAGATTTCATCCATTTGTGTCTTTAGCTGTTTAATAGAGACTGAATGAGAAGTCACCGTCTGATTGAGATTTGAGACATCCTCCTTCATCTTTTTCAACACTTTGTTCGACCCTTCTACCTTATTGAGAATGCGTGTAAGCATGTCTTCTGTACGAAAGTTCTCCGGGTCAGCTCTTTGCTCTTTAGGCATTTGGCATTCATGAGGTGGGACGTATCTTTCCTTCTGACCATCCCTTTCTTCCAAGTAGCATAACGGTCACGCCATTCCCTATCACGATCTCTCCATCCATCATCTCTATTCCAACCCGAATTTCCACCCGGCCTTGGATAGTTTGAACGAAATCCTCCTCCTTGATTTGCAAGGAAGTTAACTTCCTCATTTTACAACACTTCAAATTGTGTTTCTTCAAGGTTTTATCTACCAACACCCATATCATTTACACTCTTCAACCCACTACCCATCACATTTTTCGACAATAAATCCAGCTGGTTATCATTTTGGCCATATTTTGGTCTCTCTATTGATCCTTCTCAATCTTCTCTTTTGACATCCTAAAAGTGAGAGGAGACACTTAGTCTTCATGAGTGTACCATGCTCTATTAATCTTGCTCATGCCATCAAGGAGTTGAGACGCTACTTCATAGGGTTGTTGCATTATACATTCGGGAAGAAGTTGATCAGCAACTCCTTTGTTCACCGAGTCAAGACTCTTATAGAAGTACTTTAACAATAGGTGGTTTGGCAGTTCGTGAGTCGAACATTGAAGGACCAACTTCTGAAATCACAGCCACGTCTCGTGGATTGGTTCATGCTCCAAGCGCTTGAAAGTTTGGATACTATCCCTTAGCGTTATCATATTTGACGGGGGAAAGAATCTCACATGAAACGTTGTGGTACTTCATCCCAAGAGGTGGTGGACTCCCTCGGTAACTCAGCCTATCAAAGAGAATGGGAACTGTAACACCCAAAATCTAGTAGGCTAAACTAGAGTTTGACGTGACGGTTAGAGTCATAAATTTAGCTTCCCGTACTTAGAGTGAAGGGCTTCAGGGTAGAAATTCAAGGTCCGACTCCCCAAGGACCAATCAAGTGTCCTCAGGAGGACCCTAGTAAACTGCACTAAAAATAGTCCACCCATGAAAAGGGACCCACACCCCGTGGATGAGGGGTCGTGGGTTAGGATCCGAGTAACATGCTGCAGACCACCACCCACGAAAGACCATTGTTGACACCCAATTTTGGACCTCCACAATATAAATTAATCATCGAGCTTCCTAAATTCGAAATGATTTGAAATAATTGGCTTTATAAAATTCAAAATAATTTTCAAGTCATTTTAAGTAGTTTTGTCATTTTTTTTAATAAATTTTAAAATAATAAATGTGATATTTATATAATTATGTGTCTAATTAGTATATTTTATGAATGTTCAAAAATTGTCTCAAAAGGATTTTAGATTTATTTAAATATTTGGTAATTTAGTCGTTTATATTGTTAAATTATTTAGTTTATAATAAAGTTAATTATATTATTTCGCTAAGATTAAGGAGCTCACTGATTAATTTTATTGATTCGTCTTATTTAGTTTTTAGTTGAATTACCAACTAAATTCATTTCGGTTAAAATGTTAATTCAATTTGGCTACGTTTGAAATTCGTACTTGATTGCAAGACCAAGAGGTTGGGCTATTTATTTTCCTCATATTAGCAGCCCCATTTCCCTTAATTCTTCAACAATGATCCAGCCCAACACCTCAACAACAATCCAACTCACAGGCCACTCTACCCACTCAACCGACCCATTCCCTCTAACCCGACCCGACCTGTCCACTTTTCTGTTCTTAAAAAAAGAACCCAGAACAGTATACAATTCCCAAAAACGGCTACAGCAGTCCAACGGAAAGCGGAAAAGCAGCAACATAGACGGTGTGAGGACAGCTCACAGCAGCAGCACGCGTGGATGACAACCCATCCCTGGTACGCGCTCCATCTTCCTCACGCAAAAGTCGAGTTCACGGAAAGCAGCAACAATTATACCTCGTGGCGTCAAATAGACGGAAAGTGAACCCAACGTCTCCTTCGCCAGAGGTTCGTACAGCAGCACCATTTCAGTCCCAAGCCTGCAGATTTGTCCTCGTGACCGCGAGATGAGGCCACATCGAGCAGAGGGTACAAGGGAGTCGATCCAATCATCCGTCAAATTTTCGTCTTACGGAATGAGGCGAAAATTACAAGAAAAGGTATCTCTCCTAATTGGCGAAAGATTTTCAAGTTTGAATTTTTGAAATGGGCCCTTTGAACCCGAATTTTCGTTCCCTTTCCCCCCATTTTCGAACCCTAATTTCCCCTTCTATAGATACATCTTTTCTTCTCCATTGTAACGGGGGATTTTTTTTGGGAGTTTAAAATTTTTAGAGTAAAATAGAGACTGAGAGCAGCTCGAGTGAAAACAACTAAAATATATAAAAATACATTCAAAGCAAAGAGTTTTAGTTTCGGTCGGAATATCGTGTTTCCATCTCATTTTGCCATTGGTTTTCTCAAGTTTTGTTTGAGTTTGAGATTCTGCCTGAAATTTTCGTTTCATCGTTCATAATCGAAGTCTTGTGGAGGAAGAAACATAGTCGCTGACTCGTTCGTCTCGATCGCTGCTCCAAAAGAGGTATAAGTCACTTACCTTCTCTGTTTATTTTGGAACTAAAATGTTATGAGCTGTTAAGTCGAAGGGCGAAGCAATATTTTCAGAATCAGTTTCTCGATTAACACATCTTAATCTTGTTCTAAGAACTGGCTGAATTTATACCTTGTTTCGTTAGAGTTGTTTGATGTCCTCTTGATTTCGAATTTGAATACACTAGCCATACATTTGCGTTTTCTTCAGTGGTCACTGTTAGCTTGGGTTGTCTTCCCTCTTATTTGTGATTCCTTTTTAGACCTTATTTGTGTCAGCATAATATTGTAGTATTATCTATTCTGGTATAGCTTGATGGTTGTTTACATCTCATTTTGACTATTGGCCGTTTCAACCCTTTGAAGTTGGTTATTCTAGTCAGGCTTAGCATGCTCCTTTAAACCAGTACGCTCTAGTTATTATGTGTAGAATCTTCTATGGCTTGTCTCCCT
Organism: Solanum chiquidenum; assembly: GCA_029582725.1. Lineage (NCBI taxonomy): Eukaryota > Viridiplantae > Streptophyta > Magnoliopsida > Solanales > Solanaceae > Solanum > Solanum chiquidenum. The sequence goes on from JAJOOS010002315.1 coordinate 15,878, forward strand.
GCTGTCCATTTTTCTCAAAAAATTAAGTCAGTGTTGGTAGACTTTCTAGTATGTTGATGTGAATTTCATGGTTTATTTGAAGTTTGCTGGTGATGCTCCCCTTTTAGAAGAGTTAGTTTGGTCAAATAAAGTATTATAATCTAAGTAAGTCTCTAATGTATTACATGCTAAAAAAATTTGAATATCTTTGTATTTGATATATATTCATTTTGAATGATTTTTGTATACTAGTTTGCTGTTGAAACTCCTCCTGAGCGTAGCTTCAATTATTAGCAAAATTTTCCTTACATTCATTCTTATATAGCTGCTTAATTCATGTCTTATAGTGCGTGTCTTCCTCGAAAAATGTTTTCTCTAGTATATAATGTCCAAAAGTGCTCTCTGACTCAACTGACTGTAAACAAATGTATACATTGGGAGTGGGTGAATTTATTTTCTCAAATATGGTATTGATCTAATCACCTATGTTGTTTATTTTAATATCACTGTATGGTGTCAATTTGATATCACAGTATGTTGGTCCATTTCGTTCATAATGGCAATTTGTCTACATGCCCAATTTATTTGCTTGGTTTCAGTTATTTGGAAGCATGTTAGATGTCAGTAATATTTCCTTTCATTTTGTTGTCCATGCGCTTAATTCTGCCTTAAGTTTTTACCTCTTCTTTGTTGTATGTTAAAGATCAGTTGTTACCAAAGTATTACTTGCGGCCAATTATTTTCACTCTAATTTTTATCTTCCTTTCTTGCATGTAATCTACCCGAGTTCACCACAAACTCACTCCTTTCCCTTGCATTTCAAGAGAGCCATAAAGGCTCAAATTCCTTTATCGAGTCAACCGGCCATTTAAAATTGACGAACAGGTCCTGAAGTTGAAAGAAGCAATAGATCGAGAAGTTGAAAAGATTGGGCCAAAGGCCCACTCTTAATTCAAATTGTATTTTATTACTTTTGGGCCTAAGCCCACATATCTATTATCTTTCTAGAATTCAAGACACGTGAAAAATTGGGCCAAAGCCCAAAATGAAAATGGGACCCAAATACTGGCCCAGGCGGACAGGAAAACCAGATTTGGGCCCAAATCTCTTTTCATCTTCATTTTGATTATATTTTTTTACTTGTTGATATTTGTTGTTAACCTTAAGGTCGAAAAAATTCAAATCCCCGAAAGACACCCATTTTGACTTAACAATTGAAATAAATCGGTCTTTTAAATAAACTTAAAGAATAATTTTATAAATTATCTCACTTAGACAGTATTCTCGTATTTCCCCCTTTTCCCTTTTAAAATGGTTCTAACTACCAGGTTATCTTTAATGAATCTGTAAGGATTAAAGATTTGAAGAACAAATATGAATCTAAGATTGAAGAGTTGTTTCTGATTTAGAGGGAGATTCTAAATGAGGATACTACTAAAGATTATTTTAGTTAGGAAGGAAATGATCCTGAAGAAAATGATGAAAATGATGAAACAAATAAAGGACCTGGTCTTCCAGACAATTCTGAGAAAAATGATTCAGTTCGACTTGAGAATGTTGATTCTAGAAGTGAAGATGTATAAACATATCAAGCTTAGAAGTTAAAGAGATATTTAGGATGGACGCACAAGGCATCCCAACCACTAGACATTCTCATCTCTCCCTTGGTTTCTGGAATGTACAATAGGTCCAAAACCAGAAATCTAGCTGCATTCTCAACATTCATATCAACTATTGATCCCAAGTATATCAAGGTAGCCTTGAAGGAAAGTGATTGGATAAATTCTATGAAAGAAGAGTTGCATTAGTTTGAACAAAGCAAGGTATGCCACTTGATTCCTCCAACACCTTATAGAACTATCATAGGGACCCGGTGGGTGTACAAAAAAACTTGATAAACATGGTGTAATAACAAGGAACAAATCCATACCAGTAGTATTGGGGTATAACCACAAGGATACATTGACTATGATGAGACATTTGCCCCTCTAGCAAGGATGGAGGCCATTAAAATACTTATTGCATTTGCAGCCTTCATGGGTTTCAAACTGTATCAGATGGATGTCAAGAGTGAATTTTAAATGGGTATCTAAAGGAGAATGTCTATGTGAAGAAACCACCATATTTTGAAGAAATTGATCAACCGAATCATGTTCTCAAATTAGGTAAAGCTTTTTATCGTATGAAACAAGCTCCTAAAGCATGGTATGAAAGGATTTCTAGGTTTATTCTTGACAATGGATTCAAAAGAACAATAATTTACAACATTTTCTTCTTAAAGTCATGATGAAAGGGTTTTCTCATTAATCAAGTGTATGTCAATGACATTATTTTTGAAGCAACATCTGAATCCTTGTGTGAGGAGTTTTGCTACACTCATGGAGATTGAATTTGAGATGAAAATGATGCAAGAGTTAATTTTCCTCTTGGGGTTATAGATCAAACAAACCCTGACTGACACCTCCATTTGTCAAGAAAAATATATGAAGGAGTTGCTGAAGAAGCTTCACATGATGGATGCCAAACTAATTGATACTCCTATGGAAATCATCTGAAAGCTAGATGCCGATGGACCTGGTCCAGATGTGAATGAGATAATGTATAGATGAATTATTGGATCACTAGTATATCTTATTTCCAACAAGCATGACAATGTGTTTAGTGTTGGAATGTGTTCAAGATTCTAGGCTTGTCCAAAGGAATCACATTTGAAAGCTACCAATAGGATCCTCAGATAATAGAAGAAAATAGGGGGCATGGTACTACTCTATCCATAAGAAGACTCTTTTGATTTGGCGTGTGATGTTGATCCTGATTCTTCAGGGTAACAAGTTGATAGAAAGAGCACCCTAGAAATGACTCATTTTTTTGGTTCATCTGTTATTTCCTAGGGTACGAAAAAATAAATTTTGTTGCTTTTTCAATAGCTAAGGTAGAGTATTTAGTAGATGTGTCTTGTTATGAACAACTCATGTGGATTAAACATCAACTTAATGATTTTGGAGTGGTTACCCATATTATCCCTCTCTACAGTGATAATGCCAATTTTCTGAATATGGTTAAGAATCCTATTCAGCATAAAAGAACTATGAATATTTATGTGAGGCATCATTTTCAAGAGGGTAATATCGAAAGGGTGACATTTGCATGCAATTATGCAAGACTAAAAATCAAATTATTGATATTTTCACCAAGGCTCCTAGTAGGGTCCAGTTCGGAAAAAACTAATTGAAATTGGGGATGTTGAAAATTGACTGAGTTGAGCATGCAGTCTAAAGCAATCAACCTCCTCCTTACCTATGCTTAGGGAGTAGGTATCTTTATTATTAGTGATGAATGTTTTGGTAAATTCAATCTTATAAATTTTGTAGGTATACAAATATGGTGGACATGCTGAAGAAAAAGAAGACAAGATACATATGGGCAAATTGCATTCAAAATGTAGAGACAGACTTGGTCCTAGATCAAAGGTGACATTTTTAACACACCATTTAAATTACTTGTGAGAACCGTTGTAATTGACACGTGTCAGTCTTCTAGATTCTAATTGATGTCCCACCGTTTAAATGTCAAAAGACTCTTTCTTTCATGTTACCTGACGCAAATTTTCATCTCCTTTTATAGTCCACCTTTCCTTCAATCTCTCAAAATTTACATTTCCTTCCAAAAGTAGAAAAGAAAAACCCTCATCTTTATTATCTCCAAACGAATCTACCATGCCTTAACCAATACTCCCAACGAAGAAAATGTTAGAAATTGTGACTGAAATTGATTCGTCTTTATATGTGTCTCCTCAGTAAAATCCCTATCCTTCAACTCCCATACCAATCATTCCTCCAATTGAAGAAACATAAAACGTTGCTACTGAAATTATCTCAACTCCCATTTAAACCATTTCTCTAGTTCAAGAGGCAAAAACTTCTGACACTGAGGTTATTGCAATACCCTCTGTTGAAACTATCCCTCAAAATCCATACAAAATTTTTACTCCTAAGTGCTCTCCTACCCTCGACTTTCACCCTTATCAAGACTCCTCAACCAATGGGTTAACCCATTTTGAAGTGTAGTCAGTGAGAAATGTCCCAGAAATTGATCCATCTTAGGAAAATATGTCATTTTGTCAATCCGGTCCTATCTCCTGCACTATGTCAGAACAGAATTTCCATGGAGATCTACCAGAGGAAAAAATATAAGATCTAGTATTCTTGAAACATATGAATAGTTGGTAGTGCAAAGCCTTACTGACATGAAAGAGGATGTCAGAACTTTGTTTGTAGAAGAAGTAGTCAAATCACCTGAAACCCATGTTGTGGAGTCTGAACAAAAGTTTGACCAGACCCCTAGTACAGGTCTACCTATTGATCGTGCATAAGATGATGATGATGAAGATAATCATCCTTTGTCATGGGAAATAAGGAGAAAAAATAGTGGTAATTTTGGACAAAGGAAAATAAAAAGTAATAGAAGAAAAGTTTATGTAGAGGAAATCGATGAGCAATTCTATGAAAAGGATCAAGGCTATAACATTAGAAAATAGAAGAAGAAGTAGGTATGTAATTGATGAGGATCATATCCCCTATGTTAATGTAATTGAGGAAAAAGAGGGTAGTGATACAAAGTTTTAGGACATTATTGCGGTAGTTGAGAAGAGGATGAAAGATGCTCTAAAGGAAAAGCCCACCCAGAATGCAAGAATTGGGAAGGCATGAGCAAAAAGAGTGGAAGAACCCTAGAAGATAAGAAAGGAAGAACTTGTGAAGAAAAAGAAGTAGGAGAATGCAAAGAGAAAAAGAGAGGAGTCTATTGAACCAAGTTATGAGTCTAAGATGGGACCTGCATCAGATAGCAAAAAGAGAAAATTTGATAAAGAACAGACCAGAGAAAAATGGGTTAGTATTTTGAAAATACAAAAGGTACTCAATGGGAGGGTCTTCGACCTTGAGATTAGAACCAAACCTGAGGGTCCTGGTTGATGATGTTGAACTACAGAGCTAGATACACTTGTTTTAGGGGCATGTGAATGTATTGTATGAACAAGAAGTGAGAAAGTTCTACTACAACTTGGATTTTATCAAGGATGGCAGTCTGAACACCAAAGTGAATGGAATTATTCTTCACTTGAATGAGGACATTTCGGGAGAGATTCTTATGGTGCCGGGAAAGGAATCAAGACAGTTGCAAAATGATCTCCTTCAAAGGATTTGTTTAGGAAATTTGAAAACTTCCAATTCTCAGTTGTGTGGGTATTCCCGAAAAATTTCTCAAAGGAAAATATGAGCTTTATTTAAAATTTATCAATAAGGTACTTTTGCCTTAGGACTAGAAAGTGAAGTGTTGCATCTGTTGTTGATCTATTCCTCATGGTATCTCTTAGGAAGGTCGTAGATATCAATCTCCCTACTATTACGTTTGAGCATATGCACAACATTATCACTGCTATGGATAGAAAACATTGAACGCGATATGGCTATCTACTGACAAGGGTATGCAAGCACTTCGCTATTCATCATGGCAAAGGGATCAAAAGAACTTTTAAGACGACCATCTTTCTGAACATATTTTTTTAAGTGTGAATGTGTGGAAGGAAGGACAGGGAATAACAATAAGAGCTCTGAACTATACGAGGAACATGGATATTTGAAATATGAGTGAGAAGAGATGATAGTGAAACTAGAAAAAAGGGATGCAGAAATTGCTTGCCCAAATGCTTAGTTGTTGAAGGCCAATGTAGTGGGACCATGTGTAGCTTAACTGGCTGCTTTAAAAATTCTAAATGAGGGCCTGACTATGGAAAATGTTGATCTAAAAGCTAGGTTACTGTATGCTCATGCCGAGGCGGATGTTCGAATTACCTTCTCCTCAAATCTCTCACTTCCGAGCCTCCTACTTCCTAAACTCTTATTTTGTCCCCTTCCTATTTTTCTTGTTGATCATTTTACTTGGCATTGTCCAGATCTTCTTGTATTTTTACTGTAGTATTTTGAAGGCTAACGTTTTATGATCAGTTAATGTTTTTTCCTTATGTTTACTGGCTTCTCTTATTACTCAATGCATTTCTACTCATGCTCAGTGTTACCCAAGTGGCTATGAATTTTCCTAACCTGCATACTTCAAAAGGGGTAAGATTATGCTATGGTTATGAGGGATCAGCCAGCTGTAAGCAATGACCTAGTCATGTTGAGAAGGGGAAGATGTTGAGTAAGTTTATCATCATGAAAATGGGGGGGGAGGGGAATGTTATTCCAAATTTACAGTGAAGTTTCAATGATTTAATATACTATGAGATCTGATGGGGGAACTGATCCAATGAGAGATTGAGAGTTAAGTTACGTGAACAGGAAAGTTGAAAAAAGTTGCAACCACTACCACTACTACAATGTCATTGTTCTAAAGTTTTTGTCTATCCTATAAAAGCTTTTCACAAATGTCATAACCTTAGTTTTTGCATTTTATGAGAATCACACAGGAAATTCATTCTCGTAAGCAATATTTCTCATATGTGTTAAGGATAATCCTATCCAATCTAATTCAAAATCAAAAGGATAGCTTAACATTATTGTTACAGAATCTTTATAGTTGTGCAATATTATATATATGGTAGACTAACTGATTTGTAGGGATTTGATTGTTTAATCACCATAATTAGTTAGTACTCTTCATGTATTTATATCATAATAATGTTTGAGCAATAAACAAGTTCAGATCATTCTCTTCTAAAACCCTTTATGGGATCAGAGCAGTGATCTGAATTGCTTCAATTAATCATTCATTTTTTTTCTTATGGCATCCTCCAACACAAATAATCTTACTCACTTTTCTGGAAAACCTTGATTTCCATCAATGGCTCTCAACTTCCTTTGAAACCTAATCCTCAAAACTACCCCACTTGGAGAGCCCAAATTACTCCTTTACTTCGTGGTCACAATCTTATGGGTTATGTCATTGGTGCGAATACGTCACCTCCAACCACCATTGAAAAAAATGGTAAAAAAGTCGCTAATCCTGATTTTGAATTTTGGGACTGCCAGGATCAGTTAATTTTGGCAGCCATTATTGCTTCTATATCATTTTCGGTAATGAATACCATCGGAGATGCCAAAACCTCAGCTGAGGCATGGACCAAGTTACAAATGGCGTTTGCAAACAAATCAGCTACACGGATTTTATCTTTGCATGACAAGTTATCTAGAGCAAAGAGAGATTCACGTCTAGTTGCCGAATATCTTCAATTGATTAAATCAATTGCTGAGGAACTCTCTTTGTGTGGAAGCCCTTTGACTGTTGTAGATCTTATGGTTCATGTTTTAGTAGTGTTGGCCCTGAATTTTGAGATATTGCTGAAGCCATTCATGCTAGAGATACCATCATATTATTTGATGGAACTCCGAGACAAGTTATTATCTCCCGAATTGTATTTGAAACAAGAAGATCCCACATTCAACACCACTCCAATCACAACAAATCATGTCCGCAAAGGTACAAACACAAGATCTCCATATCAGCAAAAACAAGGTAATTCATAGAAGATAAATCAAAATTTTCAATACGAAAATGCTAACGTTGGTATTTCGGCAAATTCTCTTCATATAAGTCTCAACATTCTGTGCCAAGACAACATTTTCGAGGCACTGGATCTCAGTGTTATTGAGCACATGACTATTTCAGGAAATTGCTTTCACGGAATCCTCAAGCACACCACACTAATGTGAATTTGGGATCTGATTAGCAATGGTTGTTAGACACTGGTGCATCTCATCACATCACTAATGACTTGAGCAACCTATCTTTTCATTCACCATATGATGGTAGTGACAAACTGCACCAAACCGATAGCTCAGGTTTGTGTATCTCAATGTTGGTTCTGGTACCATTTCTCATCCTGCCAAAAAGTTCCATCTTTCTAATGTTTTATGTATTCCCTCTACTAAAACCAACCTCATATATGTATCACAATTCTGTACTTTGAATTAAGTGTAATTGAGTTCTTTTTTGATTATTTTCTTCTGAAAAATCAATTCACGGGGGAGATTCAATTTAAAGTTCCCACTTGATCAATCCTTGTACAAGTTTCTGTCTTCTGCAGTTTCAAATAAATCTATCTGCTTCAGCATTCGGCTTTCATCAGAGTCCTGACATCAATGTCTTGGCCATCCCAAATTCTAGGATCTTTAATTTCATTTTGTCTAAGTTTCAGTTACCAACATCTTCTATTAAAACATCCATTTGTAATCCAGTTTCAGTTACCAACATCTTCTATTAAAACATCCATTTGTAATCCATACCAATGCAATAAAAGTCATCGTTAGTCCTTTTGTGTTTATTTTCTAACAAGCAGTAGACCTCTTGAGCTATTATACTTTGATTTATGGGTCCTGCCCCTGTACAATCAATTGATGGGTTTCGTTACTATATCATCTTTGCGGACCATTACACAGAATATATCCGGTTCTTTCCTTTAAAGGCTAAATCAGATGTGTATACTATCTTTCCACCATTTCAAAACCTTGTCGAAAATAACTTTAATGTCAAAATAAAATCAATTTACACCGACGGGGGTGGAGAATATGTTGCACTCAAAAAATATTTTCAATCTTTTGGAATAAATCATCTATAAACACCACCTAACACCCCACAACACAATGTGGTTGCAGAACGTCGCCATCGTCATTTAGTCAAAACTGGTATTACGTTAATGCAAACAACTTCCCTGCATTCTTCCTTTTGGTCTCTTGCATTTAAAACTGCGACATACCTCATTAATAGTCCTCCCACACCACTTCTTCAATTTTCTTCTCCCTATCAAAAGATTTTTAATCGTTCTCCAAATTATCAATTTTTGTGTGTCTTTGGTTGCCTGTGTTACCCTTGCCTTTGTCCTTACACCAAGTCCAAATTTGATCTCAAGTCTGTCCCTTGTATCTTTCTTGGTTACTCTTTGCATCAGAGTGTATATATTTGTTACGATCTTAAGTCTAAGAGGTACATTACCTCACTTCATGTTGTCTTTCTTGAAAATCTGTTTACATATCAGACTCATCCTTCTGATTGTCAGTCCAATTCAAATTGATATGGTATCCCTTCTATTGAATCTTCTCATACTATAATCCCATTCCAATCTAATTCCTTTCCTACTTCATCCTCTTCTGACAACCATTCTGTTGAACAATTGACATTACCTTGTGATCCTTGAACTGTGAATGTTGATCCTTCTCCTCCAACACAAAATAACATTCCTTCTTATCCACTGCCAAACACCCATCCCATGGTCACTCGTTCCAAAAATAACATTTATAGACCTAAATATATGCACCATATCACCAAACATCCTTTACCGGAAGTACTAGAACCAACAACAGTTGGACAAACTCTGGCCCATCCTTACTGGCGCTCTGCTATGTATGATGAATTCAATGCATTTGTAAGTGGATTTTCAGAGTCAAAAGGAATGCAGATGGTTCACTTCAAAAATACAAGGCTCGATTGGCTGCAAAGAGGTATAACCAACGACCTGGAATTGATTTTGGTGAGACATTCAGTCCAGTGGTTAAGTCGGTAACAATTCATGTGGTTCTGACTTTAGTTGTTACACATTCCTGGCCTCTAATTCAATTGGATGTAAATAACGCCTTCTTGCATGGTCCATTAGAAGAATATGATGTCTGTAAATTAGTCAAGGCTCTTTACGGACTCAAGCAAGCCCCAAGGGCTTGGTACCAAGCGCTACGATCATTTCCCTTGAAGTTTGGCTTTTGGCAATCACAAAGTGATCGCTCTCTTTTCATCTATTGTAAAGGTTCCACATATTGTTATTTCTTAGTGTATGTAGATGATCTCATTGTTACAGGTAACAACTCATTCTTCATCAAACGGTTTATTCAAGCCCTTGGAGTCCAGCTCTCATTAAAGGATCCCCATGAGTTGTCTCTCTTTCTTGGTTTTGATAAAACATCATAAAGCATTTTCCTTTATCAACATTATTTTGTTAGAAAGATTCTTCAACACACAAATACGGAGGGTGCTACAGAAGTGTCTGCTCCTGTTGCTATTGCACATTCTTTACTCAAGTCAAAGTACATCGAAGAAGCTCTTGAACCCACTCATTATCGCCAACTGGTTGGAAGTTTGCAATATCTAAATCTTACAAGGTCTGATATTGCATTTACTATTAATAAACTCTCTTAGTTCATGCAATGTCCTAATCATCATCATTGGACGGCTCTTAAGCGTCTGCTACGATGTCTGAAATCAACTGTTGCCTTTGGTCTCCATATTACTCCACAATCTTCTTTAAAGTTTCATGCTTTCTCTTATGCCAATTGGGCGTGATCCATCAGGTTGAATATCAACTTCTAGATTATTTTTACATTTTGGTCATATTCCAATTAGCTGGAGTTCCAAAAAGTAGACGATAGTTGCTAGATCGTCCATTGAAACTGAATACAACACCGTTGCTGCAACAACTGCCAAGGTTCAATGGGTTAAGTCCCTTCTTCAGGAACTGGGTTATTTAGTTCCATCTCCCACAATATACTCTGATAATATCTCTACCATATACACTTGTCAAAACCCAATTCTTCACTCTAAAATGAAGCATATAGAAATTGACATCCATTTTGTTAGATATTTGGTTCAAAAATATGATCTTTGAATATCTCATATCTCTTCAAAGTATCATGTTGCTGACCTTCTTACAAAGCCTTTGTCCAAGAATCAGTTTCAGCTCAACAGATCCATGATTGGTCTCCTGAATGGATCTCCCATCTTGCGGTGGAGTGTTAAGGATAATCTTATCCAATCTAATTCAAAATCAAAAGGATAGCTTAACATTATTGTTACAGAATCTTTATTGTTGTGCAATATTATATATATGGTAGACTAGCTGATATGTAGGGATTTGATTGTTTAATCACCATAATTAGTTAGTACTCTTCATGTATTTATATCATAGTAATGCTTGAGCAATAAACAAGTTCATAATCATTCTCTTTTAAAACTCTTTAATATGCAGCAAGAGACTTGATAGAATTATCTTTCGTTCTTAGTTGTTATTTGAGAACATAGTTTTGTGCTTATTCAATGTAAGATCTATTCCAGAGTTATAAAGGAATTAGATCGGTTTGAGCCTTTCTTCATTATTTTGAGTTGTAGCTAGAGCTAGTTATGTCGTGGTCTTGATTTCTATATTGACTAAATAGTTGGTGTTGTGGTAAATACAAGTTTTCTTTATGTAATATAGTTGTTATAGAGAAGGAGAAGGGATTAATAGTTTAATTCCTATGTTGCAAGAGTTTGTAATATGAATCTTAGCTCTTTGAATATAATGGAATTGTGTTGAAATTCCATGAGACAGATCATGGTTTTCTCCTTCCTTGAGTAAGAGGGTTTCCACATTAACTCTTTGTGTTCTTATTTTAAGCTTTTACTTTACGCACTCTTTTATTGAGTCAAGAGACCTAATCTATTGACTAGTAGTGGACCCGTGTATTTCATTAATATTGTTTACCTATTGGAAAATGTTGAATGATAGGGTAGAGTTCATTGTATACAAAAAATAATTTGCTAAAGCATGTATTATTTCAAGTGTGTGACAAAAGCTTACCATCAAGAAGGGAAACAACCCTGCTATTTACATAAAGTATAAAAACAACACATAATATTTATGTAAAAACTCCTATAAAATAATACCAATCTCTTGAAAATCTTTGTTGGATAAGATTCGACAGATAGTAGAATAAATATGCCACCTCAAGTAAAGTTTTTTTTTTACTATATTCCATGTAGGATTTGACCGCAAACCATTGGATTACTATGTTTGACTGCGATCACTTGCACTAATTATAAGGTTTGATTAGAGTATGTAAAATTTTAGCATTATTATCAGGGAATAAGATTATGAAAATACTTCACTTTACTTTATATATATAATAACTTGGTCGGTTATTTTTTATTTTTCTATGGAAATTACCATTTTCCCTCCCGTGATTGACCTCGAGTCTCCTTTGTTTGAGTTTTATAAAGTTGGTCCTTGAACTTGGAGTTACAAGTTGAGAATTTGGTAAGTTTTGAGTTTAAAAAGCTAAGTTGTTAAGAAAGTGGTTTTTGGTGTATTTTGAAGTTTCGAGTGTCGGAATGAAATTTCATCTATTCCATCAGTCCCAAAATGTGAAATATGATCATGAGATTTGTCGGTTTCAGTTTTTGAATCTTTTCAAGGATTTGAGGTCCTAATTGTGGAATTTTAACCTTTGGGTTAACTTTGGTCAACATTTGGAATTCGGATGCTCAGATCATAATTCTAAGAGTTCTGTTGTATTCGGGGGATGCTTTTAGGCCTAGTTGAGGTCTTGGTTGATTTTTGAGAGGTCCTCATCTTGTTTAGCCTTTTTAGGCGTGGGTTAGTTTTTTGTGGTTTTCATAGATATTGGGTCAAGGAGACCTCGGATTCATGTAAGATATAGGAGAGATCCAATTATTCCTCTATACATTGTTTCACTATACGTCAATGCCTACCTCATCACTGCCAAGTTTGGTACTCGTGCTCATGGGTGTATCAATTATCTTGGCCTCCTGCATATTGAACCTTTTGAGCAGCTCTTTGATATATTTTTCTTGACAAATCGAAGGGACCCTGAAGAAATTGTCTAATCTCCAAATCTAGGAACAAGGTGAGTTCCCCTTCATACTCATCTCAAATTCACTTCCCATCAGTGCTGCAAGCTTTTTTGAATGAGGATCTGAAGTAGCTCTGAATATTATGCCATCCACATATACTTGTTCTATACGAATCTCCTTTCCTGTTGACTTCAAGAATAAAGTGTTCTCAATTTTTCCTCTTTTGAAACAATTTTCAAAAAGAAATTTTGACAGTCGTTCATACCAACAACTCTGGGAGCCTACTTCACTACATACAAGGCTTTGTCTAACTTCAACACATGTTTTGGCAAGTCAAGATCTTCAAACCCTTGAGGGTTCTTAAGATAGACTTCTTCTTCGGATATCCATTTAGAAAAACACTTTTAACATCCATTTGAAACAGTTTGAACCCCACATGGGTAGCAAAAGCAATTAGGATTCTGATTTCTTTAATTTTTGCAATTGGGGAAAAAGTCTCATCATAATCAATTCCTTCTTCTTGATTGTACCCCTGCACCACTAGTATTGACTTATTCCTTGTGATAGTCCCATGTTTATCAAGCTTATTTCTGAACACCCATCTGGTCCCAACAATAGTTCTGTTGAGAGGTTTGGAACTAGGAGCCACACTTTACTTCTTTCAAACTGATGAAGCTCCTCCTGCATTGAGTTCACCCAGTCAGCATCCTTTAGAGCTTTTTTGATATTCTTGGATTCAATAGTGGAGATGAAAGTAGAAAATACAACTAGATTTCTCATCTTTGATCTAGTGTGCATTCTGGATTCCAAGGGAGAGACAAGATTGTTCAAGGGATGAGAAGACTGATGTTTCCACCCTCATTTCATCATAGTCTCTTTATTTGATTCAATAAATCTTTCCCCCTTTTTTAGAACTTGGTTTGTTGGTTTCTTCTCTATTAGGAACATTTGAGACAATAGAAGGACCATGTTCTTCTGTAGCTTCTGCTTCAGTTTCTTTATTTGGAACCTTTTCCACTATAGAGTCTTGTACAAGACTATCTCTTTGAATTTGTATTAGTTTTTCAAGTTCAAGATCATCCATGTCTTCAAGGTTGTTCATTTCACCAGATTCATCGAAGATAACATGAATACTTTCCTCTATGCATAGAGTTCTCTTATTGTAGACTTGGTATGCCTTGCTTGTCGAGGAGTACCCCATAAAGACTCCTTCATCACTCTTTGGATCGAAGTTGCCAAGATCATCCATACTGTTGTTCAGTATAAAGAACTTGCAGCCAAAAACCTTCAGATAACTGAGTGATGGCTTTCTTCCATTCAGCAGCTCATATGGAGTTTTCTTGAGCACTAATCTAATGAGACATGTATTTGTAATATAGCAATATGTATTTACCGTTTCTTCCCAAAAAATCATTGAAGACCTGAATCAATGAGCATGGTTCTAGCAATATCCACTAGGGTTCTATTCTTTCTCTCAACAACCCAATTTTGCTGAGGAGTTATGGGAGCAGAAAAGTTATGATGAATTCCATGGTCAGCGCAAACACCTTTGATTTGGGAATTTTCAAAATTTGTACCATGGTCTGATCTAATCCCTGCAATCTTGCAATTCAGCTTCATCTGGATCCTTTTCGCAAAGATCAGTACTACCTGAGTTGTTTCATCCTTTGTCCGCATGAACATATTCGAGGTGAACCTTGAGAAGTTGACAAAAACCACCAAATGTATTTCTTCCCACCCCTGTATTGAATTCTCACAGGCCTACACAAGTCCATATGAAGAAGTTCTAGTGTCATGGTTGTGTGGACACCTTTCTTTTGCTTAAAAGAAGATCTCGTTTGCTTACCTCTTACGCAAGCATCACAGATTTTGTTCTCTACAAATTTCACCTTGGGTAAGCCACGGACCAGGTCCCCTGAAACCAATTTATTCAACAGTGAGAACCTTACATGTCTTAACCTTTTGTCCCACAAATCAACAATATTACCTTGAGCACTCATGCATGTGAGATTATATCCTTTTATGTAATCAAGTTCCGAAACATACATATTCTTAAGCCTTTTAGTTGTAAGAATAGCTTCTTTAGAAGTAAGATTAGTGACGAAGAATTTATTTGACAAAAATCTCACTTTAATTCCTTTATCTCAAATCTAAGACACGCTGAGAAGGTTGTATTTTAACCCATTCAAATTGTACACATTATCTATGGAGTGTTCCACAGATCTCCCAATCTTCCCTATGCCAAGGATGAACCCTTCTTGCCTTTTCCAAATGACACACCACCACCTTGGTGTGCTTCCAGAGAGAAGAAGTGATGAGTTTCTCCAGTCATATGCTTTGAGCAACCACTGTCCATGAACCAGCATTGTCTACTTCCTCCCTTCTGCAAAAAGAATCACTTGTTAGATTTAGGAACCCACTTAAGATGGAGTTCCAAAACATTATTGAGAGGCTTAATGAGAAACCTCCCCGTCCATGGTGGCAAAATGTTCTTACTGAAATGATATCTAGGACCAGGTGATTTCTTTTTCTCAGATTTAAAGAAACTTTCTTGATTTTCTTTGGTATTTTTCAAGGATTCACAGATTCTTTTCAAGTGGCCATTTCTGCCACAGTGAGTGCATAACAAGTTATCAGAGACAGACACATACTTGCTATTTTGACAACTTAAACCCTTACCACTGTTGAATTTTTGATTTTCTGTAACACCCCGACTTTTCTAAACGTCTAAATTAATTCGTACATTTGTGGAAAGACAATGAGGGCGAGTAATAAATTAAGAATTATGTGGTATGTCATATTTTAAGTGTTCAAGGGTTGTATCTCAAGTTTTGAGGTAAGGTAAGTCGCAAAATAAAAGTGGGCGAAAGTTATCGTAAGTTTCTTTTTAAAGATTTCTCTGAAATTTGTGTCAAATATTTCGAAAGTTTTCTTCCAATCTATAACGATTTATGGACCCCACGACCCATTAAATCAAAGGTCTACGAGTCTAGTTTCCAATGCATCAAATAGTTTGTTCATACGACTTCAGAATAGAGAGATATTCGTGTTTTTGCCAGATTGCGCAAGCAGGCACGTGAGGTGGGTCCCCTAAGTCAGTTGAAGCTTATAAGATAGCATCTTCTTCATTTTTCTTCATTCCAAATTGTGAGAAACCCACTAAAATCAGAGAAATACTCCTCAAATCATCCTTGTGTGTTCATGATCTCTTCTTGGCCTCTTATAAAAAAATTGCCCTACGCCTCGAGCTCGTCGTTTTGGTATAATTTTCACGGTGAATTGAGCGGTGTAGCTCCGTGGAGGTTGTGGCAGCAGGGTTTTTTCCAGTAGAGTGATTGTATTCAAGTGTTCTGGTCATTTAAAGAAAGGTAGGAATCACCTTTTATCAGTTTACAGATACCTTAGGTCTTGGATTGTAGTTTACGATAGGAATCCGTATCGATTGTCGAATTATCGTAGTAATTTTTATCCTTAATTACTGATTGATTTTACCTTTTTCTTTAATGTTGTAGTGGTGTGGACAGAGGTATCTTCAACATAAATTATAAAGGAAAAGGTATGTTAAGGCTACTCCCTTTGTTCGACCTATTTCCTTAGAGCTTGGGAGTGATATAATAGGGTAGTTAATGTTAGTTATGTTGTAGATGTAATTGTGAGTGGTTGGCTGATTGAGTGGTTATAAACCCTCATTTTAGGGACTCATAATCTATTCATAACAACCCTAAGTTAGGAAAGACTTGGACATTATTCATATATAATGTTTATAGCTAAATTTCTCGCCTTCAGCCTATTTAATTATTTGTTGTCGCCCTTGGGGCTATTGTGGTTAGCTGTTGAGCTATGAACTGCCTATGGGGGCTATGATGTTGTCTAATAGGACAATGTTATTGCCAAAGAGGGCTATGTGTTGCCCACGGGGCTATATTGATGCTAAAGAGTGTTATGTGCTGCCTACGGGGATATTTTGATGCCAAAGAGGGCTGTGTATTGCCTACTAGGCTATGTGATGCAAAAGAGGGCTATGTGCAGCCCACAGAGCTATGATGTTTCCTAAGAGGGCTATGCGCTGCCTACGGGGCTATATCGTTGTCAAAAAGGTCTATGTGACTTCTTACAAAGACAAGGGGCTACCGATAAGGTTATGTAGATTGATTTGGCACCTTCTGGGATTATGGGGGCCTAAGTAGGTGGTATGTTGTTTGTAACTACCGGGCTTATCGGGGCTTGGTTAGGTTGATGTTTGATTGTTATTGTATTTTATTAGATTCAGTAGTGGGTTGGCATGCTTATCTAAATTTGATTTCCTTACCTAATTGCTTTTGGTATATTATGATACTTGCTCATTTAGTCTACAACCTTTCATACTCTGTACATTATTTTGTACTGATGCCCCATTGTCTGGGGGCACTGCATTCATACATGCAGGTCCTGACAGACGACCGAGTAGACCTCCTCAGCAGCAAGATTGACTTTTATCCGGTTGGCTAGCCCCTTTCCTCCGGAGCTGCCAAAGTTGGGAGGTTTGTTACCTTTTGTTGGATATATCTTTATGGGTAGGCTGGGGCCCTGTCCCGCTAATCTTTACTACTCTTAGAGGCTTGCAGACTAGTGTGTGGGGTGTATAGCTACATTATGGCCATATTGGCATATGTTGTTGATTTGATGAAGCTTGTGAATTGTTTGATGTATTGTATTGATATATACCTACTTTTAGTTTTGGTATAGATATCATGGTGGCCTCGACGGCCCAATCAGGACTTCTATACTAGTTGGCTATTTATTTATATGATCTCCTAGGAGTAGCTGTTTCTTTTATAGATTAGTTGACAGGGGCCTTGCCGGCCGAGGGCTTAGTTTTAAGCCGAGATATACTTGTTTGTTTTCTTGATTGTGTGTGTGGCTGCCATGCGCTAGTAGCAAATGGTTCAGCAGGGTTGGCTCGGGCCTGAATTTTGGCATTAGGAGCCAGTTGCGCCCCTGAATTTGGGGCGTGACATTTTCCAAGTTAGAAAGAATCTTTGAAGAATCACTCTATTTCAAAGATTTATTCAGTACTTTTTTAGCTTGACTTAAGTCCCTTACTAGTTGTGAGTTTCTTTCAAGGGAGGCAACTAGTTTGGACTCAAAAAAATTTAGACTCTCTTCTATATCAAGATGAAAACTATTGAGCTTCCTTTTTCCATTCTTAGAGGTTTCTCGTTCTTTCTTATGTTGACAACCTCAGTTTTCAGGATACTCAGCCTAATATTCATTTTAGGCATATGAGAAATAAGGGATGACTTTTCATCTTCACAAAGATCTAGGTTTTCACTTAAGATCATTTTTTCATTTGTTAATTCATCAGCAGAGTTGATTAACACGATAGCTAGTTTTCTAAACCTTTTAATTGACAGGGTGTCTATATCACCCCTAAGGTCAAGAAGTGTTACATCGTCCTTATTATCTTCATCATCACTCTTTGCCATCAATGAGAAGATGGAGTTAAATATGTCCTCATCGTCCTTGACTGTCATCATAGAGACATCTTCATGGTGTTCTCCCTCTTCGAAGTCACTAGAGGTGTTTCGCCTATACTGCAAATGCCTTCTTCACCACTTGATCATCATTAGCCTTTTTCTTACCATGGTCAGGCACCTAGTCCCTTCGCCTTTCTTTGAAGTCTTGAAAGTCATGCTTATGGCTCTGACAGTCGCTCATAAAGTGCCTTGGCTTTCTGCACTTATGACATAGGTCATTTGTTTGTGTTGTTGTGCTTGAGTTTCCCTTCTTTTGAAACCCTTCATGTTTTTTAACTATTTTTTGAAACCTTTTAGTCAAATAATCCATCTCATCTTCATCTTCGGAGGCATCATTTTGAGATACCTTTAGTGCTACTGACTTCTCCTTCTTTCCTTCCCTCTTGGATGAATCTTGCAGCTTGTTTAACTGATCGGTCTGCAAGTTTCCGATCAATTCATCCATTATGGGAATCTTTAGATCTATGGCCTCAGTAATTGTATTCACCTTGCTTTCCCATGACTTTGGAAGAACTCGAAGAATTTTTTTAACCTGATTGCTTGGATGAATGGGCTCACCAAGACACCTAAGTTCGTTAGTACTAGAGGTAAATCTGGAGTGCATCTCGTGGATAGTTTCACCCTCCTTCATGTAAAATTTTCATATTGAGTTGTTAGCATGTCCACCTTTGGCTCCTTGACTTGAGTTGTTCCTTCATAGGTTGTCTTTAAGCTCCTAAATTTCTTTGGCAGTCTCACATGCACGAATCATGTTATATTCATTTGCTTTGATTCCACAGGCCAACAACTTCTTTGCATTGTAAATTTTTTCTGATTTTCTTCCTGTCTGCTTCCTCGTACTTTATTTTAGACTTGGGGTCACTCGAGTTAGCTATCATTCCTTCACGTCCTTGGTGTGGATGTAATGACCATCAAGTATTACATCTCATAGCTCACTATTTTCTACCATGATCTAATCGTATATTCTGGTCTTCCACCACTCAAAGTACTGGCCATTGAAACAAGGAGGACATGCGGTAGATTGACCTTCTTCCAGATTTAGTGGAGCCGCTATTCCTGCAAAATCTTTTCTCTTGGTGTTAACCAAATAGAGAGCCCCTTCACTCTAATACAATTTGTTGGAATGTATGTGTCCACAAGTGATCACTGGGCCAAGTCCTTTGACAGAGTAATAGTGTGGAAAATGAATATCTCAAGTTAAATCAGGCACAAGAGTTTTACGTTGAAACCTCCTAGCTCAAGGGAGTAAAATGATGACCTGTCACAAAGGATTTTCAACTGCTTTCACTAATCTCAAGCAAAAGTGAATACATATTTCAACAACAACAATGAGACTAAATTCTTAATCTCACACAAAGTAATCTCTCTATTACTTACTTAGCCAAAGCAATGCATCCATTGCCCACTATATTAATTACCATGAATTAATATAGACTTCAACACCTAAGACACAAAATTAACTCTAACTGTGTTCTTACAACAATACACACAAAGGTTTTGAAACATTTCTTTATGAATGTGAAACGAATCCTACAAGTTTAGAACAATACAACCATTCAACAACAACATGAGATAAATATTTCTCTTTTTTGGTCTATCAGGTTCCTTGTTGTATGACTCCTTTTATGCTTGAGTTCTTGAGAAGAAATTTTCTCGTGCTTTGAAGGAATGAATGTAAAGTTGTTTGTTACTTTGAATATATCAATCAACAAGGAGAGTTATTGACCAATGAACAAACAACCTCGTCTGCTCCTATTGGTGAAGTGTGCTCACCAACTAGCTGACACGAGTACATCCTTTTGACTGGATTAGAACACTCTACTAGGAACCTGGTCCTTGCATTTGTGAGGATCATCAAAACACCCATAATACAACATAGATCATCTAACGTTTATACTAGTTCTTTTTCTTTATTGATGCATGAGCCTATTTGGTGTGTATAACTTGGATAAGGTGTTACATCATTTGGAAGGGTTTACTGATCTTGTAACTATTGTATCTTAGTTACAAGATTTACTTTGCACTATTGTTGTCCCCCTACATGTTCAAATCAAAAGTATTACTTAATTATGGATCAACGATAAATTAAAAGAAATAATAATATCATATTTCTAAAAGAACACAACAATTAATCACTCACATTAGTACATAAAAGATAAATGTCACTATAAAGATCTTGATCCTTGGAAATGTGCACCAACGGTTGCATCGGACCATTATTGGACTAGACATCCCATTGGCTCCTTGTTTTATTATTAATGAAGAATTCAAACAATTATTGTTGTTTCATGGATAACCTAATTGTCTTTATGGCATTTAACTCCTATTATCTTCGTCCTGGACATCAACTTTGGATATTCTCTATTTTCTAATTGAATTATTTTCCACTTGTGAGTAGTTGCACAAACCTCTACATAAAATTTGTGAGTCATGCGTTGAGACAATATCCACATACCTATCTCATCTTTTCAACCAATTTCCATAAATGAAATATCATACGAATCAAAAAAAAATATTATCAATACTCAAAGGTGTAAAAAATGGGGTACATAGGATTTGCATGTGTACAAAGATGTAATCATGCAAATCCTTTGTGCCCTTTTTTACACTTCTGAGTATTGATAAAAAAAATTGGATTCTGATGATATTTCATTTATAACAGTTGTTTCAAAGGATGATATAGGTATGTTGATGTTGGCTTAACGCATGACGCATAATATTTGTGCAGGGTTTCTGCAACTACTCACAAGTGGAAAATAATTCAATTAGAAAATGGAGAATATCGAAAGTTGATGACAAGGACGAACATTAGTGATCTGGGTGAACCTATTGGTGTAGTGCTAAGTGCCCAAAATCAATTAGGTTACCCATGAAACAAAAATACTTGTTTGAATTCTTCATTGATAATAAAAAAAAAAGCCAATGGGATGTCTTGTCCAATAATGGTCCAATGCAACTGTGGGTGCACATTTCCAAGGACCAAAATCTTAATAGTGACATTTCTCTTTTGTGTGCTAATGTAAGTGATTAATTGTTGTGTTTTCTAGAAATATGATATTATTAGTTCTTTTAATTTATCATTGATCTATAACTAAGTTATTATTTTGGTTTGAACATGTAGGGGGTCAACAATAGTGCAAAGAAAATATTGCATTAGATCTTTACCTACAGTTTTCTTGTGTACACTTCCTTAAATGAGTTAAACTCATAAGAATCTACAAAATCAAAAATGAAATGACCAAAATAATCAACAAGAGTAGTACCCTCTCTGAAGAAGTGTTGTGTTTTTACTGATAAGTATTCATGATTATGTTGATGGAGTTGACCTCCACTTTCATACTGCAAGCTATTCTCTTGAAGGTATTTAATTGTTGCTTCTTTGAGCTACTAGATTAGTTGAATCAGGAATACTCACTGCTTTAGCCCCTAATATATAACAATTTTATAATAGATAGTTTTTCTATAATTATCAAGCTTCTTAATTACCTTAGTCCAAGATATAAAAGTGACCAAACATAAATAAAACTGATTTGTCGGTTGTTCGTTACTTTCAAAACTTTTGAACCATTGCAACATTGCTCCTATATGTACAAAAAAACAATCCAATGTAACTTTGTTTTGGTCCATGTGGTCATGAGTTTCTAAGTGTAAAGAAAAATGAAGTGGTGGATATTCGTTTCAAATATTAAAACTTGGGTGCATACGTATCCAAAGTGGTCATATTTTTCATGTCATGAAGTCACCTACTGTAACCCACCAGTAGGTAAGCCAACTAATAATCCAGAACAACAAGTAATGAGTGTAAGAGTAGAAATAAAGCAGAAGCGACAATTAAGTAAAAGAAATAGAAGAACAGACGGAAGCAACAAATATATATATATATATATATATAAAGATCCATCCCAGAGCTTGGTCACGAGTTCATAACTACTAAAGTAAAAGTGTAAAGGTTCCAAAGTGGACCCAAAATAGAAGGGTTATCTCAAAAAGCAAAAAACTAGCCAACAAAATATAGATAGAGACAGGTAAGTCCAAAACACCATGTGCTCACCCTCGCCTCTAAACTAAAGCTACAACAAGCTTGAATTTTACCGTTGGTAACTAGTGCTCGGACATGCATCACGAAGCAGATGTACATTGTAGTATGAGTACCAAAACAATAGGTACTCAATGGCATCATAGGCCGAGTGATAAAGAAAGGTAAAAGCAATATAGAATGCTAGAATAAAACACAAACAGAGGTCAAGACTGGAACTTAAAAGAGATTCACACAAGTGTACAACTAACTAAACCTAATCACCCCCTCCCCTCCCCTCCCCTCCCCTCCCCCAAAATTAACAAGAAGGTACACTCGTGTAGAAGTTTAAGTAACAATATGAACGAACCCCATAAGTTCGACAAGTACATAGAATAGCTAAAACTACTAAAAGTAATACCCAGTGAGTCCAGAGCCGCAAAAAGCGTAACCCAGACCTCAAACTACAGATAGCCTCCCAAGTACCCAATAAGATTTTCCCATAGATAAGGAGTACGTATCCAAGACCTTGAATCGCGGATAGCCTCCAAAAGGGCTACTAAACTCATCCAATCATGGGAGTGCTAGCCTAAACCTCGAAATACGAATAGGCCTCCAAAGTATCCAATAGGATCTAGCAGATATGTATCAACTTTGTAGAGGATAAAAAAGCCCGAACAATGGACCACGACTATAGATCGAATGCCCAAACCTCGAGTCTGAGACTATAATACTTTTCAAAGGATCTCATGTCAAATCATCATCAAAGAACCACGTTGGAACTACATCCACTCCCAAGTATTCAGTGTAATACTCCAAGCCAAACCAACTTTAGATTCTAAGTCGCCAAGTGAAACCTGATATCGCAGTCGTAAACCAAGGGGCCATAGAAAGAGGGGGATGGATAGAAGGTCATCAAGGTTGAGTCGATGTCTTTTCTAAAGCTCATTCTATCAGACTCAAGTGTTCTACACCAGTCTACATGGAGCTAAGTCATCCAAAAAGACGTCGGAGAAAAACTAAGGCCAAATGGTTCAAAATTACGCAAGTCTAAGGCAATCACTAGTTAAAGTCTAGAATGAGGCCAAACATGCTGAAATAAATCAATAATAACAACAAAGAAGGCACACCACAACGTAAGGATCATCACAATTACGAATTGACAAGCGTCTATTCTAAAAAACCCAATAAAAACCTGAAACATGCTTTCAAACAGATTCATACAAATCAATATGCTTTCACATAATCAAGCTCAATTTGTCAACACCCGAGCCTACACCCCAAATGTAACATGGCGTAAAAGACTCCGAAGAGCCGCATACAAGCCTCATAGAATTCATAACATAAAACATTAGAAAATGGTATAGAAATTTAAAAAATTTATCCATACAATCTAAGTCTTTATTCTAAACACAGTGGAAGTCTAACTTTGTCTCACATGTCCATCTAATACAACTTTTGAATCAATAATAGGGTCACAACCCTTGAAATCGATCTTAGCATGAGAATGTGGTTTCTGAGTGTCATGGGACGAGGGTGTGTTGTGAAATGGGGATTTGGAATTATTAAAATTGCTCATTATTTCTGTGCAAGCCGCTAAGTCGGGATTTTACCACCAGGGCGAGGCAGCTGTAGCGGGGTGAGGACCGTTGTGGCGGAACAGTCGCGAATTAAATCAGATATAAACCCCAAAAATGTTTTATTCTACACTTTTCAACTTTGAGAGCTAGGAGATGTCTCCAGGCGACTTCTTGACCATTTTTTCACCATTCTTGAGGCTAAAGGTAAGGTTTAAACTCCCCGAATCCGCTTTTCGATTGTAGAATGTAAACTAGTGGGTAATTATCTATGGGGGAGGGTTTTGATCTGGAATTTATGGTGGAAAAAACCCTAATTTAGATATTGGGACCATGAGTTTGATCTAGGGTAGATAGTGTTGATTTAAATCAGGGTAATTAGTCATCGTTTATTGATTTTTGTGTTATATTGATTGTTTGTAGACCAAGAACAAATGGAAAGAATTCAAAAAGGGAAGAATCGAGTTTCTTAGGGGATTCAAGCTTGTTTCGAGGTAAGTGATGGTTGTGATTTCATGTTGTGTAATGTATGTTTTTTCTTGCTTCATTATAATACATGTATGTATGTGAATGTTGAACTATTGATCACACTAATTGTAAATGAGGATAGATGAATGATGAATGTCATGAATCATGTCTTGATTGTATAATTTTGAGAATATACTTGGTATTGTGATTGTGGCTTATTGAATGGATCAGGTGTTGCGTTTGGACACACTAACTGGGATAGGTTGCCATATTCCGACGTCAACAAGGGATCGGTTGCCACATTCCAGCAAAAACATTAATTCGGGTACCACGAACCGGTACACTAACAGTTTGGGTTTGAATTCCATGAGAGGACCATTGACTTGAACATAATTGTATAATAGAGAATTGTGAAATGCTCCGTTTGTTTGTGAATGATATCGATATTGTATTTGTTCGTTGTATGCATGTTTATTATGTTGTAATGACTTATGTATGTTGCACTTAGTGGGATAGTCGTGTGATCCTACCAGTACAATATGGTTGTGTACTGATACTGCACTTGATCTTTCTTTGTTGAGTATAGTGCATCTTCAGGAGGCTATTGACAGACCTCATTTAGAAGATCAATGATCGTTTGAATTCAAGGGTGAGCCAGTTCTTCCGGGCTGCCATGAGTTCTCTTTCGTTTATGTCCCCATTTCGGACTTAGACTAGTGCATTAGGATTTCTTATGTTTAGTATGGGGTTGTACCCCTTCTTGTTTAGACTTATGGTTCTTGTTAGAGTTTTGGTACATTGACTTCCAGGTTCTAGGTGTTATTTTCCGCATTGTTTGTTAGACTTTTGGAGCTAATGAGAACTCCCTATTTCCTTTCCTTAACATTTAAACCTGCTTTCATATCTTTAAATGACTTAGTATTTGGTTGAGTTGTTAGTTTGGGTTGTAGTAATGGTTCTCCCGCCGGAGGTTAGTGTAGGTGCCAATCATGACGGTCTGGGTCGTGACAAAAATATCGAACGATAGGATAGAGTTCACTGTGCACAAAAAATAACTTGCTAAAGCATGTATTATTGCAAGTGTGTGACAAAAGCTTACCATCAAGAAGGGAAACAACCCTAGTATTTACATAAATTATAAAAACAACACATAATGTTTATGTAAAAACTCATGTAAAATAATACCAATCTCTTGAAAATCTTTGCTAAATAGGATTCGACAGATAGTAGAATAAATATGCCACCTCAAGTAAAGTTTTTTTTTACTATATTCCATGTAGGATTTGACCCCAAACCATTGGATTACTATATTTGATTGTGATCACTTGCACTAATTATAAGGTTTGATTAAAGTATGTCAAATTTTGGCATTATTATCAAGCACGAAGATTGTGAAAATTTCTTCGCTTTACTTTATATCTATAATGACCCGGTCGGTTATTTTTTATTTTTCCATGGAAATTACCATTTTTCCCTCCCGTGATTGGGCCCGAGTCTCCTTTGTTCGAGTTTTAAAAAGTTGGTCCTTGAACTTGGAGTTACAAGTTGAGAATTTGGTAAGTTTTGAGTTTGGAAAGCTAAGTTGTTAAGAAAGTGATTTTCGGTGTCTTTTGGAGTTTCGAGTGTAAGAATGAAATTTTGTCTATTCCATCAGTCCCAAAATGTGAAATATGATCCATGAGAGTTGTCGATTTCAGTTTTCAAATCTTTTTGAGGATTGGAGGTCCTAATTGTGAAATTTTAGCCTTTGATTTAACTTTGGTCAACATTTGGAGTTCGGATGCTCGGATCAGAATTCTGAGAGTTCTGTTGTATTTGGGGGATGATTTTAGGCCTAGTTGAGGTCTTGGTTGATTTTTGAGAGGCCCTCATCTAGTTTAGCCTTATTAGGCATGAATTAGTATTTTGTGGTTTTCACGGATGTTGGGTCAAGGATAACTCGGATTCATGTTTTGATGGTTCCATTGAGTCCATAAATTTGAGTATAATTGATTTGCATATGTGGTTTGATTTCAAACACCCTGCTTTTCCTTAGTTGAAGACGAATAGGAGACGACATGTTCCTGCGCTTCATTTTCATGTTCGCTTAGTTGGATGCAAGTTAAGATTGTAGATATGATTCCTTAGTTCTCGTGTTTTGCTGGTGTATGTATCCCTTTTGCGGACTCTCATAGCTTAGATTAGCTAGTTCATACACAACCCTTTTACTCCAAACGTAGCTCCAATCTGATTTGTATATATAGTTGTGGAACTCAGTGGCTTCAGATTTGTACCTAAGCATGTTAGTCGTTGTTGTTGCTGTAAATCTTCCTTCTTTTAACTTTGATTGAAGGAATTTGTTGTTTGTCTATATTATGAATTCTCCTTCCCATGCTTAGTAGTTGATTATAGTTTTGAAATTGTTGCTTTCCCACTGTGTTTATAGCTTAATTAGCAATGTAATCTGCTATATGATTAGCTCTCCTAAAAATATGCTTGATTGTAACAGTCATTTGGGACATAATCTCTTGAATGTCTTCTACCCTTTCCACTAATTCCCAAGGATTCCTCCAATTTCTGCTGCCATTCCTTTCCACTGATATGGAACCTTCTTAATCCATGAGAATTTTACTCTTATTAGCTGATGAATTATCATTTGACATTGATGATTCATCCAAGTAAAAGAGTATTCCTTCCTATGTCTTTTTGCATTTCTCCTTTTCCAAAGTTCCCACATTAAAACAGTCGGGACTGCCTTTAGAACATGATCTAGCTTGTTATTTGCTTTATGTTCCCACCATTTAATAATGAGTTGTTCAAGTTGGAGTCCTTCAATCTTTATGCCTGCACAAGAAGGAAACTGCTTCCATAGCTTTTGGGCTACGTAGGCCGTTAGAAATAAATGTGTCATTGTTTTCATATTTCCTTGTTCACAATAATAGCATTTGGATACCAGTTGTATCATCATTCTTTTAAGGTTGACATCAGTTGCAATCCTCCTTCTCCATATTTTCCATTGGAAGAAAGTTATCTTAAAATACAGGCCTTTGATCCAAATGTTCTTCATCCAGTCAATTTCTTCTTTTTTTCTTCTTAGATTGTTGAAAACTGAGCTCACTGTAAAACTTCCCATTGTTTTTCCTAATCACCAAGCCTTATCAATATCTTATTCATTCATGTTGGGCTTAATGGTGTCTGTGATATGCACCACCATCTCTTCTGATATGAAAGAAAGCAGTTTATCGACATCCCATGAACCACTTATGATAAAAGCCTTTACTTTCAGATCTTCCACTCTCACTGCCTCATCTCCTATGAAATACAAGGCCCCTTGCTTGGTCCAGTTGTCAAACCAAAAGCTAGAGTTTCCAGCTTTGATTTGCCACCATATATCTTGTTCTACCTCTTCTCTAATAGTGATCATTTTCTCCAAACATGTGATGCTCCACTGTTCCTGACTATTACAGGGGTGTAGCATCTTACAATACTTAATTTAAAACAAAAATTATATTTCAACAAAGAGAAATTTTAAAAACTATTTAAATTAGTTTGATGACTTTCTAAGGGTGATATCAATAGTTGAACTGAGTGATTTCTAAGTCAACTACAAATAGCCGAGTGATTTTTGAGTTATAAAACAAAGTTGAGTGACTTTCTAAGTGAGCTACTAGAAGTTGGTGACTTTTGTTTATAAAAAAAGGTTGAGTGACTTTTTAAGTGAATTATTCTAAGTTGAGTGACTTTTATATTATAAAACAAAGTTGAGTGACTTTCTAAGTAGACTATTCAAAGTTGAATGACTGAGATATCAAATAATCATTTTAATAAACTATTTTTCATTATTATATTATATTTTATCATATTATATTAATATATTATTATACCTAGTGCCCGTTTGGTCATTTGATATGAAATCATAATTTGAAATCATGATATAAATTATGAGATGTAGTTGAAGTTTTATTTGGAAATGCAATTTGGACATTTTATGTTGTATGTTTTTTCATAAACATAAAAATCGCATAAGTTTTAAAACTATCAGTGGTCGTTTGGTTTGAAAACAAGTTATGATGGGATAAGTTATGCTGAGGTTATATTTTATTGAGTGTTTGGTTTGTTGTATTCAAAATAATATGTATTGCATAAATTTTAAGAATAAGTTGTTTGTTTACAAAATTACCCTTCACTTTATTTAGTTTTTTGTTGTTTCTTTGCAAGCTTTAATTATTCATTTTTAAAAAAAATAAAACTTTCATCTTATTTAGTTTAAATATTTTTGTGTGTGCATTCCCACTATGGTACCGTATGTATTGAAAAATAATTTTTTTTCTTATTTAGCTTAAAATAGATTCCCATCTTAAGGATTTGTGAGAAATCAAAAAATATAAATAAACATAAGAATTAGTCAAATGTACTCATAAATAAAAACTATATTTATTTAGTGTAATTTTTAATAGAAACATGTGAAAAATTATCATAAAAATAAGGAGTAGTGAATATTATTATACATGATATTAAAAATAATATTGGAGGGGAGGGGGGGGAGATCGGGAGGACATGTGCTAATATTTTTGTTTAGTGAAAAAACAAATTTATAATAAGATATGTACTATGATTTTGCATTACATATATATATGTTTTAGTAATGAGTTTTTTTTTTGTAAAAGAATTATCTAAGATTAAGGAGGTTGAAGACTTTCAAAAATAGTTATACATAAATGTGAAAAGTGAGGTATAAATAGAATATAAAGGGATATATTTGTCATTTATGTATCTTATCCCGGTATTACTATAACACCCAAGTGGAGGGATAACTTATCCCAGTACTAATTATTAATCCTGGGATAAGTTATCCCAGGCTTTGCAACCAAACAAGAGATTAAAGGCTACATAAAATTTATCCCAGGATTAACTCTCTTTATCTTTCACACCAAACGACCCCTTAAGATTATCTCAATTCTTTTTACAATCCTACCAAATAAGCAAAGTTTTATAAA
Organism: Solanum chiquidenum; assembly: GCA_029582725.1. Classification (NCBI taxonomy): domain Eukaryota; kingdom Viridiplantae; phylum Streptophyta; class Magnoliopsida; order Solanales; family Solanaceae; genus Solanum; species Solanum chiquidenum. The sequence continues at coordinate 45,021 of JAJOOS010002315.1, forward strand.
ATCGCATAATATACTATCACAAAGCTATTCTAAAAATTTACAACATTTATTGATCAAACTTTAATTCAATAAAAAAAAAAAAAAAACATAAATTGTAGCTTCTGGTCTTTAATATAATCCTCCCACATACTTCAAACAATCTTCTCATATTGAACTAGCATTTCTCGATTATATAACTGAGAAGACAAACTAGCATTGTTACTTTGAGTCATTTGGTTGGTAAGTAAAGTTGATCAAAATTAATGAATATAAATGGTAGAGTAGGAATTTATATGAATTAATAATAAAATTCATGTTGGTGAGAATATTTTATATGAGATATAAATGGTTTAAAAGTAATGATATGAATTATAAATTTTATTTATATATGAAATAAATTGTTAGTAGATATAAATGTGAGATTGTTTTTATAAAATATGAATTTATTTTTAGGTCAACTTTAAATTTGAAAAATCTCATATCATGATTTGAAATTTCCAAATCAACGTGAAATCACATGTCTAAACGTTGATTTCATGTTGTGAATTTATATCGCGATATGAAATCGCATATCCAAACGCCTCCTTAAAGGGAAAGCTCCTAGCTAAAATATTGAAAGAAAGAAAAACTATTAAAGTTGAGTGACTGTAATACCCTTTCTAAAACAAAATAAATTATTTCTTCACAACCCTTATAAACTAAATTAATCATTAATAGTTAAAATGTTAAAAAGCATAACCGAAATTTTTTCACATGCCACATTAAAAGTAAATATACATTATATTATAAGTAATTAACAAATATTATAGCACAGTCATGGTATGAATACGAAAGGAAAAAATCATTCATATCATTCATACAATACATTCATTGTATGAATACAAAAGGGAAAAAGGCACATTCATGATTATTCAATTAAGGTCTTCCATCTTCCAATTAATGTATAAATGAAATGTATTTTTTTTCTTTTGGGGGAATATTTTTTAATCCCTTTTGACGACATAATGTACAATGTGTTTGTTACCTGAAAAGTTACATAGATTTTTTGTGATTTTCAAACAAGTAATATTAAGCAGTTTTGAAAGGTTTCCAAAGTGCTTTTATTATTTCTAAGCTATATGTAGCGCACTTGATTGATTTTTCCACAACAAGACTTTTACAACTAGTTTCTTACATTTTTTATATATTTTTTTTTGTCCCCTTGTACTCCATCTAATAGCTTGTCATAAATCATTGATGGTAGACCAAATTGTAACAAAAACATGCATATGAAGTAAAGATTTGTCGAAATTAAATGTTTCACGATAAAGAAATAGTTCAAATTCCATGGATCAGTTTAATATAAATAATTCTTTCATAGATACTCTTCTTTTTTTAAAACTCATAAATCGGGTCTTTAAAAATATTTGTTCAGAATCAAAGAAATAAACCAAACCCGGCCCATCTCAATAATAGAAAGAAATATAAACAATAAAAGGAAAGTCTACTAGCTTTTTGAAGGTTTCTTGACTCATTTTTCCTCTTTTCATCCCTTTTTGTCATCACCGCCATGACCTACTTCTCTGGTGGGTGAGGCGTACTTGAGGTGAAGAGATCTAGGCTATGGTTGGTCGGAGCTGGGTTCACACAACATCATTGAGAGTCTCCAATTTTTTTCTGAGCTCAGGTAGGGAGATCTTATTCTTTTGTATTCAATTCTTGTGCAGATTGCTTTATCTTTTTAATGCTTTAGTTTGTTGGATTTGATCCTGATGTGTATAATCTTGTTCCAATACTAATGAAGCTACCGACTTTATCTTCTTTTTCTTAAATATATCATAATCGTCTTCAAGTACATCTCCTAATATTTTAGATAATTTACCATTTATCAAGTCTTTTATTTGATGGCTAATATCATATTGAAATTTATATTACCATCTAAAGGTTAAACTGCTAGAATGTATGCATCCAATAGTGATCACTAAACTAGGTCCTTTGATACAGTAATAGTGCGGAAACTGAATAACTCAAGTTAAATCAGGCACCAGAGTTTTACGTGAAAATCTCCTTGCTCAAGGGAGTAAAACCACGACCTGTCACACATGATTTTCAACTGCTCTCACTAATATCAAGCAAATGTGAATCCAGATTCCAACTACAACAATGAGACTAAACTGTTAATCTCACACTAAGTAATACCTCTATTACTTACTGTGAAAAAGCAATGCATCCATTCCCCACTATATTAACTACCACAAATTAATACAGACTTCAACACCTAAGACACACAATTAACTCTAACTGTTATCTTACAACAATACGCATAAAGGTTTTGAAACGTTTCTTTATGAATGTGAAACGAATCCTACAAGTTTAGCACAATACAAAGCATTCAACAACATCAGCAGATAAAGATTGCTCTTCTTTGTTCTATCACGTCCCTTGTTGTATGAGTTCTTTTTGGCTTGAGTACTTGAGAAGAAATTTGCTCTTTCTTTGAATGAATGAATGTAAAAGTAGTTTGTTACTTTGAATATATTAATCAATGAGGAGAGTTTTTGACCAATGAACAAACAACCTCGTCCGCTCCTATTGGTGAAGTACGCTAACCTGCTCACCAACCAGCTGACACAACAGCTTTATAGTTGCACATCATTTTGAACCTGGACAAGAACACTCTGCTAGTGACATGGTCCCTTAATTTGTGAGCATCATCAAAACACCTAGAATACAACATTTTCCCTTTTTTTAATGATGAAAAACAAACATCCTTCTCACATTGAGTGTATCATTCATTCCCCTGTCACCATGCCCACTTGTTACCAAAAGCCATTCATTCCCCTTGTCATCATGACCACTTGTTACATTCTGCAACATGTACAAACGAATTCCCCATTTTGACATCATTGAAAAGGTAAGAAGTAAACATACACAAGCGATATGAAAAGTAGTAAGGAATTCAGAGCCATAGGAAGCACAGTATATGAGAAAACAGGGGAAGTAGAGAAGAAAAAGACAAAAAGAATAGGGCAATTTCATTTTGGATTAGTGTATCACAAAACTAGCTATTGAGTACCACAAAAACAAAAACATTGCCATTACAAAATTGTCAGGAAGCAAAAACAAGAAGAAAAGAGGACATACACTTTAGAACGGAGGGGGACGAGGAGAAAAGGACTGCAACAAGATGTTCAATTGAGAATTAGCATCAATGTGCTCCTGAAGAAGATGCTTGGTGAGGGACTTGACCTCCTCACTAAGTGAGGCATTTGATCTACCAGTCAAAAATTGTTAGCCTTTAAACTGTCGATTTCCTCCTTAGCCACAGTGCTGGTACCAGGTCCTTGAGATTTTTCCTATTGAAGCAGGTCCTGAAATTGAGAAATCTCTACATCCTTAGCCCCTAGAAGAGTAGTGAAATCGTCCATTTCACGTTAAAGAGTTTCCTGCTTTTCAAGGAGTTCAGAAACCTAAGACCACCTTTCCTTCCACACTTTCACACTCAATAAGTGTGGCCATAGAGACAGTATGCTTGATAGTACTTGCTACCCCTCTACCAAGGGGCACCTCAAAATGATCAAAAACCAAGTTCAGAAGTTACCCATAAGCTATGACATGCTTTGAATTCCTCAATGTCATTATCCGATGCATGTGTTCAATATGATTCTGGAAAGATTTATTGCTTCAAGCTCATCCAATTGTTCCATGAGGAAAAGGTCTGCTGAATAGGCCATTGTTCGCTTTTTAGTTTTAGGCAGAAGTACCTTATTGACAAACTCAAAGAATAGTTGATGCTCCCCCTTGAGAAATTTCTTAGGAAGCCCAGCATACTTCATGTTTGTAGCCCATTGGACATACTCAGTAGAAGGCTTGCATCCTTCAACAGACCGGATCCCTTTGCAGGGTACACCCAAGATTATGCCCAAAACTTCTTCACTTGAAGTGATGTCTACTGCATGAACAATTGTACTGATTCCACCATCTTCGAGAAGATTCATATTATAGTAAAACTCACATACCTAAGGCTCATCTAGAAATGGCATAGGACATTCGAACAGATGTTCCCAGCTTTGCCATGCCATAAAATCAAACAGGGAACACATTCCAAGTTCAGTCAAAATCTCAGGATCAAACACCCTACCATTTAGTACCTTTTGTTTCTCAAGCTCTGCAATACTTTCTTCTGGTTAATACCTTTTCTTCCTCCTTTCTTTTTACAAACAGACCAGGTCTCATAACAGGCTCAGGCTTAAAAGCAGCCTTTGTTTTTACACTTCTTGGTTGGTAATTTTTTGTTTGCTCTTGTGATTTGGTAATTTTTTGTTTGCTCTTGTGATCCTTGGAGCTTTTTCATGTTGTTCCTCCACTTGCTTTGACTTTTGGTTACCGCTCTCACAATGTCCTCAGACTCAGTTTCACTGGACCCTGCATCTTGGGACAACACTACAGGGTTTATAACAGACATATTATCAGCTTTTCTTTCCCCACAGTTTTGAGTTGTTTGAGCCTTATTTGCAATCATGGCATTACTCATCAAATTTTGTGTGGTTCCCCTTGTGACATACTTCAAATCACCCTTTTTTAGGAAGATTCCACGAACGTCCCTTTCCCTTTTCTCTTTTTTTTTGCGATCAGATTCACTAGGTCATTCAAAACTTTTGGCGTCAATATCAAGACCACTCCTCTTCAATGTCAGCAGTGGCTGCTTCAGAGTATGTTCTCCTCTAACTCTTTTCCTCATCCAAGAGAGAGGAATATCCTCATCATCTTTCACATATTCCATTTGACCAGCATCAGTAGGTGCAACAATATCAGAGGTTTGATGAAACACGGGCTTAGATCTGTTTAGGACCAGATCCGGTGACTTACATTCAGCCTCAGAGAAAGGTGGCTGAATAACTCCTTTTAAAGATGCCAAACTCTGCACAAGCCACTCCTCTGATGTGGCTAAAATGTTAGATTCCGTTCCTTTTCCTTCAGGTAGGTCCCCATCAAACAACCTTTCAGACATCATTGAGGACACTGGGCATGGTTGAGAAGTAACATCAAGCTCTTAAGTAGGCACACCACTAGTAGGCTTAACCATTGACTATGCTTCAGAATTTAGGGAACTTTTACCTGATGAAACTAGAGTAGAAGAACAAGGGAGACCTTCAACATGATTGACTAAGGACTGATCCACGACTTTAGTCTGTGGCATAATAGATTTACTGGTTTCTCCCATTCCACACATGGGAGTAGAGGGAGAGGGCTCCGTAAGAGGAGTTGAGAATCGGAATGGATTAGGGTTTACCATTTCTATAGATAAAGGAGTTCTTGAGGGAGATGAGGGATTCGACATCTTCTAAGAATGAAGAGAAGAATTTTTTTTGAGTTTAAGAGAGAGGTCAGATTTCTTAGACACAAGAAAGACTGGAAATAAGAAGCCTATTTATCATTGGTATCGTGTCCTGGAATAGAGGTGACCCTTAATTTTCAAACTGAAAAGACGACTGACATAGGAAACAGGGAAATGACGTGTGGCAATGACCATTGGGCAATAACTCAATATAGTAGAGTGATACTGACCTTGAAAGAGGAAATGGTCCCTTGCCATAAAAAGCCCTAACCAACATGACTGAATCTTCTCTTTAGCTAGAATGTCATGAGTGTATACCTACAATGAGGAACAAGTGGTGAATTCACAAACGGTAAGCAATAACACAAGTGTAGATACCTTCCCTCCTTAGCTTAGTCAATGTGGAGGTTGCTTGCAAATTTGTCGAGGAATTAGTGTAGCTTGTGCATTCCCAAACTCAATATGTTCTTGACAAAATGTTCCTTGCTTAATCTTTTGGTAAAGATGTAAGCTATTTGGTCCTCTATTTTGTAGAATCCCATCACCACATTCCATATATCAACATTGTCTCGAAGGAAATGATGTCTCACATCAATGTTCTTGGTTCTCTTATGTTGGAGTGGATTCTTTGCCATGTTCATTGCGCTTGTGTTGTCACACATAAGAGGAATTGTGTCAGTGAGAACACAAAAATCTTCAAGCTAATGTTTGATTCACAAGAGTTGAGCACAACTCGAAGCAGCAGCTACATACTCAGCTTCAGCTGTAGAAAAAGCTACTGAGTTTTTCTTTTTGGTTTCCCATGAAATCATTGATTACCCTAGAAAATGGGTCATTCCTGAGGTGTTTCCTGTCAATCAAAAAACCTGCATAATCAGCATTAGCATATCCAACTAAGTCAAAAGAATTCCCTGAAGGATAAAATAAGATTAGGTCCTGAGAACCCTTTAAATATCTTAGAATTGTTTTTGCTACCTTCAGGTGTGATTCCTTTGAAGCTGCTTGAAATCTAGCACATAACTTATTTATTCAAAAAATAAAAATCCTATTTTAGTTGGTTATCAAATCAATTTATTTTAAGTTTTAGTATGTAAAAATAAAACTTGTTTTAGTTGGTTACAAATTCTCTTCTTAAACATATTTAATTATGGGAAAATTGTATATAATAGCAAACTATTAATTCAAATTAAATGCTATAAATATAGTTTGATTTAATTGTACCCCATAGCAAACTGTTGTTATTTCACCTCTCTCCTGATGAATCTCGCTCGCCACTCTCGTTCTCTCCCTCGCCTCTCTCATTTTTTATACAAACGCAAGTGTATAAAGTGCATTTGTGTTTGTATAAAGCGAGAG
>JAJOOS010002316.1:0-32888 GCA_029582725.1 Solanum chiquidenum
CGATCATCTTTCTGAAGACTTAAAAGAATAAATTTTGAGAAGTATCTAACTTAGATCGTAGGTCAATATTTTCCTTTTCCTCTTTTAAAACCGTCTCAACCATAAAATAGTTCAATCGTTCTATTCAAATTAAGTTAAAGTATTTTTAGCCAAAAAAAAAAAAATGTCGGATAACCACATTACTGGATATTCTAGGTGCTTTTAAAACCTTCCTAGAATGTTAATAAGAACCCCGAACCCCTTTTACAAGTTTTCACTAGATTCCTGTTTTAATCTTTTGAAAAAAGTAGTTTTCTTGATTTTTCTTAAAAATTAAGTGGCGACTCTTATAACCAGTCTTAAATTCATTTCTTAAATAAAACACCAAGAAGTGGTGGAGAGCTTATATGGAGTGCATATCTTCTACTTTACCTCCACTTACTTGGACCCAATTTCATGCTCTATTTCTATAGAAATATGTGCCTAGGACTTTGAGAGATTGCAAGAAAGATGGGTTTATGACTTTGGTACAAGGCGGTATGTATGTGGCTGCTTATGAGGCCAAGTTCCATGCTTTTATTCTACGAAGTTGGTGACTACAGAGATGGAGGAGATCCGATTATTTATTAGAGGATTGAATTCTAAGTTGCAACTATTATCTGTTCATATAACTTCTGCAGAGAGGAGCTTTAATGAGGTAATAGGCTATGTTAAGAAAGTGGAGGGGGTGAGGCCAGACGGTCAAGCTAAGGCATGGGTAAAAAGGGCCAAGAACTCGGGTAGCTTTCAAGGTTCTTATTCCAAGGGATCCGGAAGGCCAGCGCTTGCAGCCAAGCCACTTCAGTCTCCTATGCCCGCCTCTAGAGGTAGTTACTCAGAAACTCCATCTCATAATTCCAGGATAGCCAGGGAGTCGCACCTTCAACAGGCGGCAAACCATATTTTGATCGTACATGTTACAATTGTGGAGAACCTGGGCATATGAAAAGAGATTGTCCCCACCCACATTGTTAGATTCCACGCAGCAGCAGTCTAGAGCGGTGGTACCTGCGGGGAATGGAAATAATGGTCGAGGGCATCCACAAGGTGGGCGAGGAGGTAATCAGCGAGGTCGTGGAGGTAGAGGAAATGGTAATGGTAACGGAGGTAGAGGTAACGTGCAACCAGGAAGGGAAGTGGCTCGTCATGATGATAGGGCTCAGTGTTATGCTTTTCCTGGCAAGATTGAGGCGGAGGCTTCTGATGCGATGATCACAGGTACTATTCTTATCTGTGATCGGATGGCTAATGTGTTGTTTGATCCGGGTTCTACTTATTCTTATGTATCTGTGTGATTTGCCTCAGAGTTTGATATGATTTGTGATGTACTTGATGCCCCTATCCATGTTTCTACCCCAGTTGGAGAGTCAGTCATAGTTACCCATGTTTATCGTGCTTGTCCTATTTTTTTTATGGGATTTTAGACTTGGGATGATTTACTGATTTTGGATATGATTAACTTTGAGATAATCTTAGGCATGACTTGGTTGTCCCTTACTATGTTGTGCTCAATTGTAATACTAAGTTTGTAACTCTAGAAATTTCGGGAAGGGAAAAATTAGAGTGGGAAGGGGTGTACAAGCCTAAGCAAGTTAAGATTATATCCTCTATTCGGGCTAGTAAACATGTAGAGTAAGGTTGTTTGGCTTATTTAGCTCATATTAGGGATGTTGAGATTGAGGCTCCATCCATTGGGTATATTCCTTTGGTGTCTGAATTTAGTGAAGTTTTTCCTAATGATTTGTCAGGTATTCCTCCGGATAGAGATATAGATTTTTACATTGATTTAGAGCCTAGTACGCATCCCATTTCTATCTCTCCATACCGCATGGCTCCGGCAGAATTAAGATAGCTTAAGTCTCAAATCCAAGAACTTCTTGATAAATGATTTATTCATCCTAGTGCTTCCCCATGGGGTGCCCCAGTTTTGTTTGTAAAGAAAAATGATGGTAGTATGAGAATGTTTATAGATTACCAGCAATTGAATAGGGTCACTATTCGAAACAAGTACCCTTTGCCTTGAATAAATGATTTTTTTGACCAATTGCAAGGTGCATCAGTTTTCTCTAAGATTGATCTAATATCCGGTTACCATCAATTGAAAATTAGGCCTGGGGATGTGCCCAAGACGATGTTTAGAACTCGCTATGGGCACTATGAGTTTTTGGTTTGACCAATGCGCATGCAGCTTTTATGAGTTTGATGAAAGGGGTGTTCAAACCATTTCTTGATTCGTTCGTTATAGTTTTTATTGATGATATTTTGGTCTATTCGAAAAGTGAGGAAGAGCATGTCAACCATTTTCGTAGTGTTTTGGGTGTTCTTGGGAAGCAAAAGCTTTATGCTAAATTTTTTAAGTGTGAATTTTGGTTGAAATCGGTTGCATTTTTGGGGCATGTAGTTTCAAAAGAAGGGGTAATGGTAGATCCTCAAAAGATTGAGGCGGTTAAGAATTGGGTCCGACCAAGTTCTGTGACTGAAGTTAGGAGTTTTGTTGGGCTCACTAGCTATTATCGTCAATTTGTGAAGAACTTTGCTTCTATTGCCACTCACTTGACTAATTTGACCAAAAATGAGATACCATTTGAATGGACTGAAAAATGTGAGGAGAGTTTTCAAAAGCTCAAGACTTTTTTGACCACCGCACCTATTCTAGCATTACCAGTTGAAGGTAAAGATTTTAATATTTATTGTGATGCTTCACATTCTGGTTTGGGTGATGTGTTGATGCAGGATAAGGATGTTATAGTTTATGCCTCGCGTTAATTGAAGGTGCATGAGATGAATTATCCAACGCATGATTTAGAGATGGCAGCAGTAGTGTTGCTCTTAAGATATGGCGGCATTATCTCTATGGTGTCAAGTGTGATGTGTTTACTGATCATCGTAGTTTACAACATGTGTTCACTCAAAAGGATCTGAATTTGAGGCAACGAAGGTGGATGGAGTTACTTAAAGATTATGATGTGACCATTCAATACCATCTGGGAAAGACTAATGTGGTGGCAGACTCTTTGAGTCCAAAAGCGTTGAGTATGGGTAGTTTAGCTTGCTTGAGTGTAGCCAAGCGACCTCTGACTAAAGAAATTCAGACCTTAGAGGCTAAGTTCATGCAGTTGGGCATCTCAAAAAAATGTGGGGTGCTAGCTAGTATTGAGGTAAGGGCCACTTTTATTGAAGAGATCAAGGCCAAACAATTTGAGGATGAGAATTTGGAGGAGCTTAGAAAGAAGACTGTGAATGGTAAGGCACAAGAGACCACTCTTGATACGGATGGTGTGCTCAATTTTAAAGGAAGAATATGTGTTCCTAGAGTAGATGACTTAATTGAGAAATTGTTGGCAGAGTCTCATGGTTCACGATATTATATTCATCCGGGTGTGATCAAGATGTATATAGATCTAAAGCGAATTTATTGGTAGCCGGGCATGAAGAAAGACATAGCGGAGTTTGTGGCGAAGTGTCAAAATTGTCAACAAGTGAAGTATGAACATCAAAGGCCTGCAGGTTTAATCCAAAGAATGCCAATTCCGGAATGGAAGTGGGAAAGAACAGCCTTGGATTTTGTGGTTGGTCTTCCCAAGACTTTGGGGAAGTTTGATTCTATTTGGGTAGTGGTTGATAGATTGACTAAGTCAGCCCATTTTATTCCGGTAAGAATAGATTATAATGCTGAACAATTGGCTAAGGTGTATGTGAAAGAGATAATGAAGTTGCATGGGATGCTCCTCTCTATCATCTCAGACCGTGGTACCCAATTCACATCCAAGTTTTAGAGGAAATTACATGATGAATTGGGCACACAACTCACTTTTAGTATAACCTTCCATCCACAGACGGATGGACAGTCAGAAAGGACTATTCAAGTATTGAAAGACATGTTGAGGGCATGTGTGATTGATTTTGGAGGACATTGGGATAAGTACTTACCTTTGTGTGAATTCTCCTATAACAATAACTATCACTCCAGCATTGATATGGAACCATTCGAGGCACTCTATCGGAGGGGATGTAGATCACCCATAAGATGGTTTGAGGCTGGAGATATGAAACCATTGGGGGTTGATTTAGTGAAGGATGCTCAAGATAAGGTTAGGAGTATTCAAGTTAAGCTTCTAGCAGCCCAAAGTAGACAAAAGAAGTATGCGGATCATAAGGTAAGAGACATGGCGCTTCAATCCGGTGAAAATATTCTTCTTAAGGTATCACCCATGAAAGGGGTGATGAGATTTGGTAAGAAGGGTAAGCTAAGTCCTAGATACATTGGTCCATTTGAAATTCTCAATATTGTGGGACCGATGTCGTATAGATTGGCTTTACCTCCTAATTTATCAAGTGTTCATCCAGTATTTCATGTATCCATGTTGAAGAGGTATCATGGTAATGGGGATTATATCATTAAGTGGGACTCAATTGTGTTAGACAAGGACCTCCAATATGAGGAGGAACCGATTCCAATTCTTGATCGTGTTGTGCGCAAGTTGAGGACCAAGGAGATTAAGTCCATCAAAGTTCAATGGAAGCATCGTCCAGTTGAGGAAGCTACTTGGGAAACCGAGAGGGACATGCGAGACAAGTATCCCCAATTGTTCATCGATTTAAGTACTACTTCATTCCTTCCTTAGCCTATTTTCCTAAGTTTTGTCACTCGGAGACGAGTGGTGGGTAAATTAGTATCTATTGTAACGACGTGTTCCCATCGTTATAGAAAACTCAACAGGGGGGAAATTTGGGGCCGAAAAACTTTTTCATAGTATTTGGATTTTCCCAACCTTGTCCAGATTTGGACGAAATCAGAGTCATTGAGGTGTAGGGAAATCTGGTAACAATCAGATGAATCATTTGTGATTTTGATTACATGAGTAGTTAGATAACTTGTTAAGAAATCTGTATGACTTTACATAATTGAATTCGAGCGAGTAGAACTCCCGAAATTGATCTTAGCGTAAAGGATATTTATTGAGTTTCGTGGGTTAGAGATGTGTTGTGAAATGGGAAAATTGGGAATTCTTGAAATAACTCTCTATTTCGTTTTAGATGCTTTGGCGGGGACTTTTGCCGCTTTGGTGTCGCCGCTGTGGTGGGCCCAACGCGAATTAAAGTCGTTAATAAATCCCTAAATGACATCATTATGCACTTTTCGACTTTTTAAGCTAAGGAACGACTCCAAGGCGACTCATACTTGTTTTTCACCATTCTTGAGGCTAAAGGTAAGCTTTTCACTCCCTGAATCCGTTCTTCAATCCGTAGAACGTAATAGAATGGGTAAATATTGATTGGGAAGGGTTTGGTTATGGATTCTATGGTGGAAACAACCCTAATTGGATAATTGGGATCAAGGGTTTGATCTAGGGTTCATAGAATTGTTATAGTTTCGGGTAATTAGTGATTGTTTATAGATTCCCGTGCTGTATTGATTGTTTATAGACCAAGAACAAGCGGAACGAATCCGGAAAGGGAAGGATCAATTTTTTTAGGGTTTCAATCTTGTTTCAAGGTAGGTGATGGTTGTGATTCTATGATTGTGTGATGTATGCTTGTTCTTGCGTCATTATGATATTTGTATATGTATAAATGTTGCAATGTTGATCATACTTGTTGTAAATGGGATAGGTAATTGATGAATGCCATGAAATCATGACTTAAATGTATGATGTTGATGATATACTTGTGATTGTGATTGTGATTGTAGTGTGTGAGTGGGATTGGTTGCCACGTTCCGGCATAACTAACTTGGATCGGTTGCCATATTCCAGCATAAAAATGGGATCGGTTGCCACGTTCTGGCATAAATATGGGATTAGTTGCCACGTTCCGGCATGCTAACTGTTTGGGTTTGGGTTTCATGAGAGGACTAATGATTTGACATAAAATGTGAAGTTGTTCGTTGTTCGTAAATGTTGATAATATTGTATATGTTGATGTATATGCATGTGATTATAATGTTGTTTGACTTATTTATGTTGCACTAGTGGGATAACAGCGTGATCCTACCAGTACACTTTAGTTGTGTACTGATTCTACACTTGCTCTTATTTTTGTTGAGTACAGGGCATCTTCAAGCAGCTATTAACAGACCTCGCTTAGAAGATCGGTGATTGTCGCTTCGAATTCAAGGGTGAGACAATTTTTCCGGGCTGCCATGAAATTCTCTTTCGTCTATGTCCACCATTTCCGAACTTAGACATTTATTTTAGCTAGTTGATTAGTTCATTAGTTGGGGTTGTATCCCTTTCTTGTTTAGACTTGGTTCATTGTTAGATGTTTTGGTACATTGACTTTCAGGTTCTAGGCTATTCTTCCGCATTGTTAGTTATTATTGTTAGCCTTTTGTTATAGTTTATTGGAACTGTATTTTTATTTCCTTAGTGTTGATTTAAAAGCCTGAGTTTTTAGATTATTTGCTTGGTTGGGTTGTAGTAGTGGTTCGCCCACCGAAGTGTTAGTGTGGGTGCCAATCATGACGGTCTGGGTCATGACAAATTCTTCGTTGTCGGTCTATGATACATACTGGGTACACATGGCTTCTTACTAATACTACACTTGTTGTACTCTTTTCTAGTGCAAATTGAATTTTGAATACGAGCGCGTCTCGTGGAGTTTTTCGAGTTTAAGTTGGAGTTATCTTGGAGTTGTGGTGAGATGTTTGGTTGATCCATGATCCACACCTCCCTCTATATATTTATTTATTATGTTGTTCTAGTATTCAAGCTGAATATTTATTATGTCTATATTTATCATTTTAGTTTCAGACTTGCATCATATTTTAGAAGTTCTTGTACTTATAACACTAAATCTTGGGTGGTATTTTAAATTTCAACATTTTATATTTGTGAAAGACTTAGTGTTCATAATTTGCTTGTCACTTTCCTTTATACTTTATATATTAAGTTGAATTTATAAACTTATTGGGTTGGCTTACCTATTGATTGGGAACATAGGTATCATTACAACTTGTGATTTTAGATCATGAAATTGATCGGTTAAAGTATAATGAAAAGTGAAGGACTGATGTGTTAATGAAATTATTTCCAGCAGAGGTATGCAATCACATTCTTCTCCTTCTCCATCTCTTTTTTCTTCTCCTTCTTATTCTACTTCTCTTTATCCTTCTCCTCCTCCTCCTCCTCCTCCTCCTTCTTCTTCTACTCCTTCTTCTTCTCCTTGTTCTTCTCCTCCTCCTTCTCCTTGTCCTTCTCCTTCTCTTTCTTCTTCTCCTCCTTCTTCTCCTTCTTCTTCTCCTTCTGCTTCTTCTTCTACTTTTTCTTCTCCTTCTCCTCCTTATCCTTCTTATTCTCTTTCTTCTCCTTATTTTTCTCCTTCTTCTTATCCTCCTTCTCCTTCTTCTCCTCATTTTCCTTCTCCTTCTTCTCCTCATTTTCCTTCTCCTTCTTCTTCTTCTTTTTCTCCTTCTTCTTATTCTCCTCCTTCTCCTTCTCCTTCTCCTTCTCATCCTTCTCCTTATCCTCCTCCTTCTTCTTCTCCTTCTGCTTCTCCTTCTCCTCCTCCTCCTCCTTCTCCTTCTCCTTCTCCTTCTCCTTCTCCTTCTCCTTCTTCTTCATGAATTGTTTCGAGCGAATTATTTATCAAAAGACTTGAAACTTCAAGAAAACTTCATATTAAAATTTTGAAATTATTTAGAGGTAATTTTGAGTTGATTGAGGTTAAGTAGTGAGGGAAAAGACATAAATCTCCACATATACTTGTCTCGAAAAGTTAGTTACATTCTTAGACTATCATGACAACCTATTACAAATCCTTACAACTTAAAAGTGAATATAATATCACCCTTAGATGTGTAACACCACTCTCACAGTATTTGGTGTATTACACTCGCTACCACATTAGTGCTACGTCAACGCCATGTCAGTAATTATAATTTTCTTTATATATTTTTTATATTAATTAACTTTTCTTTTGTTAACTATAATTTTACAAGAAATAATTCGTAATTGATTATTAAAATTCTTTAATAATTATATCTTCATATTACTAAATCCCACTCACTCCATCTCTCTTCTCACCAAAAAAATCATGTTCGGTCAACTTCATTATCAATTCTTTGTTCTTCATCATCAATATATCACCTTCAATTCTTCTTCTTCTTCTTCTTCGTCACCAAATATCACCACCACAATTATCAAAAAATTTAATACAAAGCACTTGGATGTTATTTTTTACAAAAGAATCTTGATTTTCTCATCAACCCTTATTGAATTAAAATTTAATTTTTATGACTTTCAGTTAGATTTCTTCTTCTTCTTTATGGATTTTGAAGAAAATCAAGATTCAAAATGGGTAGAATGGAGAAAATAAAAGTGTGCATTGGGTTTATGCACATGTCTTTATGTTCCCGAAACACTTGAAGATTCACACTGACGATAATGGTAGTGGTGGGGGTGGTGGTCGGATATTGTTTCGTTGCTCACACTTTGAGGTTATGATGGGCAAAAAAAATGAAGAAGAGCATAATAAGTAGGGTGTGAAAAAAGAACAAGATTTTGATTTTTTAATTCTTTTTACTTTAATTTTTCTAGCACACATGTTTTCATTTTAATTTTTAATTTTTTTGCCATGTCAGTTTTAGGTGGATAATAAATGGGAAAATTGTATAAAATAGCAAACTATTAATTCAAATTAAATGTTATAACCAAAGTTTTATTTAATTCTAATCCGTAGCAAACTATTTTTCACTCACCTCTCTCCCCAGCAAATCTCGCTCGCCTCCCCAGATCTCGCTCGCCTCACCTCTCTCACTTTATACAAACACAAATGTATAAATTGTGTTTCTGTTTGTATAAAGCGAGAGAAAATTGTATATACAAATACAATACATAAATTTTCGTCTTATACACTTATAACTATACAAATACAGATCTTTCTCTGCCCAGATTTCTTATGTCTTTCTCTCTTTCTCGTTTTATACAAACATACATTGTACAATTGATTTGTATATGTATACCGAAATATACATATGAATAGCCTTATTCGTATATGTATACCGAAATATACATATTAATAGTCATTCGTATATGTATACCGAAATATACATATTAATAGCCATATTCGTATAGTTTGCTATGGAGAGCAATTATACAAACTATAGTTATAGCATACAAATATGATTTTTATGTTTGCTAAACCTAAAATTTACTCATAATAAATTCACATTTAAGTAGTAAAAGTGTATAATAGGTTGTCATGATAGTTTAAGCGTGTAACTGACTTTTCGGGACAAGTTCAAGGGGTGAATTTATGCTTTTTCCCTAAATAGTCAATGTATACTTCATATATAGTCAATGTATATTTTATGTATAGTCAAGCTATATTCAACTTTTAAGTGTATCATAATGTATAATCACTGTATAGCTCATCTATAAATAAGTTATATTGTATAGTCAGTGTATATTTTCTATGACTTGTAACTATAGTGTATAGTCAGTGTATACTTCCTATGACCTTTAGCTATTTTTATGTAAATAAAGCATGGTTAATTTGTTATAAACTAATTACTTTATGAAAAAATTATCTTATTAAACATACATTCATACCATATATATTAATTCTATCCATATTTTCAATTAATTACGTATATTCTTATTAATTAAGAATTTTATATCATATTTTAAATTATATATATTGAGATACAACATTCTTTAAAATTAACCTGAAATTAAGCCATTAATTATTTACCCAATTAGTTTTCTCTATAATTTATGCATGTATTCCAAATCAACTCACTATCTCTCCTAAATTTCTCCTCTCACATTTTATTCACCATCCTCTCTCTTCCTTCTCACTCGCACGATCTTTTTCTATTAAACTCGCCTCCATGGCTCCATTACTGCACTTTCAGCACGAAGAAAGAGTCTAGTACTACTTTTGTTATCTTCTTTCACTAATTTGTTACATAAATTTGTCTATGTACGCATATAATCTCTCTCTCTCTCTCTCCTCTCTCTCTCTCCCTCTCTCTCTCTCTCTATATATATATATATATAAATACACACACATATTGCTAGTGCAATCACGAAGATCGATTCTACCAGATAGGCAAATGTCATAGCAACATTAAAAGGCACGAGTTAGATCCTTCAATGGCTTGGAGGATTACCCTTTGTTTACTGGCTTTAGTCCTACTTCGAGACTTATTATTGCTTAAAAGTTAGTTGAAAATTACACCATTTGCTATTTTCTACAATGAATCGATTACAATTTTTAATGTCAATAACGACAAGGTGAAGGATATTCTAAAGTTTGTAGAAAGGTAAAAAATTATGAATGTTTTTTTGTTAAAAAATAATTATTTGTGGAAATAATAAGCGAAAACTATGTGTGTATCTGACACATTATTGAGTTAAGATTATATGTATTTAATGTTATTAGTGTATCTGATTAAGTGTATATATCTCTGACAAAATATATGTCCTAATTATTAACAAATCCTAACCTCAGGCCAAAAATATGATTCTCTTCCCCAACTTAGAACTTCTTTTTCCACCATCAATCATGTCCACCCCCATGGAAATAACTTAGATTCTAAGGCTTAAGAATCAATGCACAAGGTTGAGGAGTCGAATTCTTATCTTTATATAGTTATGTAGGTGTGAACCTACATACATAAATTGGAGAATGGCCCAGTGGTGTTTATTCTACTTTCAAAGCCTTGTGTTCCTTAAATGTGGGTTTGAAACCCACTAGTTGCACCTAGAGGCAGAGTTAGGTGGGGTTCGTGTGTTCTGACGAATTCAATAGCTTTTTCGTTGATCTTGTATTTGTACTAGAAAAGTAAATAAATATATTAAAAATCGGTACTTGTTAGTGAGTTTGATGGTTATTATTAGCTTGTGATCGTAGTCTTGCTTGTAATTAAGAAACCACAAACTCAAAATTCTGACTTCACCTGATAATCTCATGATCTAAACCCAATTAAAAGATCCTCTTTTTTAAAAAAAACGGATCCAGAAATCTTCAACGAACTTGAGCTTCTCCTTTCTGTGGTGGTAAGGCCCGAATGAAGCCACTTTTGGTTCATACTCTTTATTGCTTTCCTCATTCTCTCCTCTTATCAACCATGGAACCTTTTAATTTGCATTATCAGCATTTTCTTCCACTAAGAAAAAATTATTCAAACATATACTATAATACAGCGGAAGTTATATTATTATCCTAAATTGTTTATTTATTATAGTGTTATGTCAATTAGATGAAAATTACGCGGATAAGCAAATATATACTAGTTAATTAGTTAACATAGCTATAATTTAATTAAATTACCATTCGTCACTCACTTACCATCATAATTACGTGATCCACGTCCAGAATTCGTATAATTCGATTCCTAATAATTGTACAACTTCAGAATTTGTATCTGTTTACCATAACTTGTATATAATTATCATGCTGATACATTTGAGTTGTATAAATGTATAAATATAAAATTTATATATACTTACCATGTTTGTATATTGACAAGTAAATTATACAAACAAAAATATCCATAGAAAATGAAACTATAAATATAAAGCATAATTAAGCAAATTGTAGATAAGGGGCTTATTAAATTTAATCTCTTTGCTATTTATGAAATTTCCACGAGAGTTTAATTAACACGAGGAGGCCTATGGTGTGAATCTCATATCTGAAATCAACTAAGTCAGGTCAACTATATATGTAGTGACCTAGTATACTTGGATTTAACTATTAAGCAATGCTAGTATTAAATTGCAAGAAACTTGACTAAAGACATTTAGACAGGTATAGCCACGTTGTAGACATGCATTACATATATTTTTTTCTAAGTCTACGCTAGATAGAAGAATCATTACCTGGAGACAATCTGTAATCCCCAATTATATGTCTAAAACACTACTCCAAGATCTTTTTTAAGATTATCATGTTCCTTTGTCCTTAGGATAACCAAAATCAATAGTTAAGTACGTACGTTCATATTGATGTGTAAGTTAATTATTTTGTATTTTTAATTAGTAGTGGAGTCAGAATTTTCATTAAGGTAGAGGCGTATTTAGGGGGTTATTGAATTCACATTAACCCATATATATTAGCGTTGTATTTTCCCCCCATAAAACTACTTAAATTATAGATGTGTGAACCTAAACTCAAAGTATCATATAGTGATTAATGCAATGATGATTGAATGATCTCTCTAAGTGAAATTAGAAACTTAAATGTTATATCTATTTTATTTTGTTTTTCTTTTTAAAATTAGATAATAGCTCTCTAAGTGAATATTGATAGCACTTTTAGCGTTTTAATTTTTATTTTATTTTTTTTCGCAGTCTTTCAAAATTTCAAGTCTATTATATTAAAATTTCCTAAAAGAAAATTGTTTTATGTTTAGTGATAAGAACATAAAAGTCAAATCGTATATCTTAAATCAATCTTTTCGTAATATAGTACGCTCATCTTCTTGAAATCCTAAATACGTTTCTGCACTAAAAGAGTTCAAATATAAAGAAGTAAACATACGAAGAAGTCGATAGAATTCAACATCTAATATATATATATATTTATAACTTTGGTCTAGAAAAAAACACCCTTAATTATCATGTTCTTTTTCCCCTCTTATATAGAACGACCAAGTAGGCGTTTACATGTTGTTTTCACACTTCTCTCCTAACCACCTTCATTTACTACCTATTTTTAAAAAACTAAAATAAGATTTAATAATTGACTAAATTGTTGTCTATTTATATCACATGAATTTGGCTCTTAGAGAGATGCAACTTGAGTTGTAGCGTGCTGCGCGCATATATACCATTTCACAAGTCTTAGTGCCACATAATTAAAATTAATATTCCAATGGAGGTGGCTGCGCAACACAACTGGATGGCGGAGGAGACGGTGGAGGAGACACTCATCATACGTGAAGCTCGACGCTCTGCCAACGTTGATCGTGGTGTTGTTAATGAAGATGAAGTATCGTCTAGCAGTGATGAGGAAGAGGCGAGCAACGATAAGCCTAAAAATAGCGTCTACTTTAATGAAGGTAATATATCTTAGGTTTTATTCAACGTCGAAATATAGCTAGCTCATAAATATTTTTAAAAAATCATTTCCTCAACTAATGTGAGTCAATGGTAAGACC
This sequence comes from Solanum chiquidenum, assembly GCA_029582725.1. Taxonomy (NCBI): domain Eukaryota; kingdom Viridiplantae; phylum Streptophyta; class Magnoliopsida; order Solanales; family Solanaceae; genus Solanum; species Solanum chiquidenum. The sequence goes on from JAJOOS010002316.1 coordinate 13,127, forward strand.
ATTGACTAATAATGGGTTAATTCTAGGGTAATATTCCTTCAAATATTGAATATTTATGATAAAATTAAATTATTTTCATGACCAAACGGCAAACACCCCGTTCAAATTTCATTTTTTTTCTCATGCTCAAATTTTCAAACATTATTGCTGTAAGCATATTGGAACAATGAAATTTTATTTTGATATCAAGTTCTATTTTTTTTTAACTATCATAAATCGCGAAGGGGATTAGTGTGATAGAGCAATACGTGAAGGGAGGTGTTTGAATTTTTTATTTTTTTTAAAGATTACCTTATAGTAGTATATTTTCTTATTAGTTCTTAGAATTCAAATATGTTCTTATTAGTTCTTAGAATTCAAATATTGGAGAAAGGCCTAAAATGCCCCTCAAGTATTTGAATTGGTACAAAATTACCCTCCATCCACCTATCGGCCCTAAAATACCCCTGACGTCCACCTTTCGGCTCAAAAATACCCTTATGTCTAACGGATCATACTCATTAGGTGGATGGAGGGTAATATTGTACCGAATCTCATAGTTCAAGGGCATTTTAGGCTCTTTTCCGTTAAAATAATTTGAAATTACTTAATATATAAGCTCACATGATTGACTTGATTTTGAATTTCATAGTAAATTTAAAATTCTAAAAAGGTTAGGCATCTACTCTCTACACTCCTCCCTCCTCGGCCCTTCACTTTCTATCTCTTCCAAAAAAAAAAATCTATTTGGATCTTGTCCACAATTTTATTTTATTTTTAATTTATGACAAACAAGAGAGAAAAAATAGGAGGAAAATAACGATGCATTCATATAAAAATAATTAGTTCAATAAAAGATGATTTAATTAAGTAAATATGTACAAATATTTCATTTTTTTGTGTGTACCCAATATCAAAAATAATCATTTCTTTTATCCCCACCCTCATCCCATCATGACAATAATACTAATTAAAAGAATATAAATATGTGAGTTCATTTCAAGTTTGAGTCCCGGATATTCTAATTAAGAATAAGAGATTAAAAAGAGAATAAAAGAGAAAATGAACAAGACATTTGGATAATTGAGAGAAAATTTTATATTAATGAAAATAATAACATTTTTAGATGGACAATCAGTTGGGGTAAGTATGGATTTTAGTTGGATCCCCCATTTATGAGTTGGGTTACATTATAATAAATTGGGGTTGATTTAAAATAAGGTCAATAGGAAGATATAATGAAATTAATTATTTTTTAAATATTATTTTCAAGTGTATCATGTCAAAATATGAATCATAAGTTGTTTTTATAGAAAATTAGAATTTTTAAAAATATAATTTTTATTATTTATTTGAGAAGTTTAAATTTGGACCAATCACATTAAGCAATATAATAAATAAATATTTAATAATTTTACTTTAAGGGAGCTATTAAAAATAAGGACAAATATGAGTCGAAGGATTGACATCGAGGGTATTTTTGAGCCGAAAGGTGGACGTCAGGGGTATTTTAGGGCCGATAGGTGGATAGAGAGTAGTTTTGTACCAATTCAAATACTTAAGGGGCATTTTAGACCATTCTACATTCAAATATTTCGAGATATAAATAAAGCTTGAATCATGTTAATATATGTATGATTTTTTGAAGAAGAAAAAATTAAGGCTTCTTAATAAAGTTTGACTTTAGCATTATAAAATAAAGGATTTTGTGGAAATTACTTATGGCATATTATATATTTAGCAACAATAATAACTATGAGTATTTATAATCAACATTCTAAATAAATATAGTTAAAGAGTTAAATTAGTGACGTTGGACGTAAGAACATTAACTCGCTAAAAAAATTTACGACAATATTAAAAAAAATCTAGTGTCACAAATGTCCTTTTTGTTCTAGTGTAGGTCCTATTTTTCTTGGGTCATATATATATATTCAATTAAAGTCAGCTAATAGCTAAGATTAAATTATATATGACAACGAAACTAGGAATTCGAAAATCAAAATCTGCCAGCAAGTTTATAGCTAACAAGACGTGACTGATTGTGAGCGTCTTCTCTATTTCCTTTGTTTTTTGTTAATCTATAAATGTAGGCCACTTCAATTTTCCTCCAACCATTACAATTTCCTTTGCTTAATTCTAAAGGAGGATGAACTAGTTTAATATATATCTTGATCACCATACTAGGCTTCTAAATCATTTTTCAACTACTATTTTACTTTTTCTTCCACTATGTAATACATAAGTCACTACACCAAAAATGATCTTTAGCGGTAATAATCTAATTGTTGTTAAATATGTTTATTTTACAGGTAATTAACACTCTTTGTAAATATCCCTAAAGCCTACAGCAACACTGAATCCAATGACAAACTAATGCCGATAAAGGCATTGATACTGTTTGTTAATATACATATTTATTGCCGCTAAAAATTAATAAGTTATTTATTGTAGTGAGTCAAATTATTTTGCGGACTTACACAATTGTGTGTTTTTATTTTATTTTACAAGTTAATGAACCTAACTTGTGTTCCTCTTTCAGTAATTGACGCTGTAGACTTTCACGTTGTTCTCAATGCTGATCATCACTCAGGAAATGCTAATGGACAAATAAATGAGACAGGAAATCCCAAGGGTGAAATTCTTTCTTCTGTATGTGTTCCACTTTTACATGGACAAAATTCACCCATTGAGACGGGAAATCCTAAGGGTGAAATTATTTCGGACATATGTGTTCCACTTTTACATGGACAAAATTCACTCAATGAGACGAAAAATTCTAAGGGTGAAATTCTTTCCGGTGTATGTCAGCCACTTTTATATGGACAAAATTTACTCGATGAGACGGAAAATCCTAAGGGTGAAATTCTTTCTGGTGTATGTCAGCCACTTTTATATGGACAAAATTTACTTGATGAGACGGAAAATCCCAAGGGTGAACTTCTTTCTGGTGTATGTCAGCCACTTTTATATGGACAAAATTTACTCGATGAGACGGAAAATCCCAAGGGTGAAATTCTTCCTATTGTTTGGCAAGGACAAGATTCACAAGCAAGTTCTTCAATCAGAAAAGGAAGTGGAAATGAAACAATCATTGAACAAGTTGAGGAAGAAGTTGTTGAGTTGGAGTTCTTTGACACAACAGCAGTTGATAAGCTAAAACACACACATAATGCATACTGTCCTAACTGTAGCTTTCGTATAACTAAAGTTGTCCTTCGAAGGGTAAAACGAGAAAGAAGGATTATAATAGAAACTGATGATCATGACCAAAAATCGGAGCTACTTGGATGCCTATCATGCTTCAGTGTTTTCGTACGTATAGGTATATATATCTACAAGTTCTATTTTCTTCTGATCTATGAGTATCTCTCATCAACATATGATGATGACTGGTATGTGTATCTTGTTCAATTTATGCAGGAAAGAAGCTCAATCCGTTCCCGATATTTGGAAATGGAGGAGGAACTACTAGTACAGAAATAGCCAGAGAACCACATCTCCCAAACATAAATGAAGGTATTTAGTCATGATACTTTATTCACTTCAAATCATTTCATGAGTATGTGTTGTAAGCCTGTAAGTACTTTCATGTATGATTAGTTCAGTCATTAATTTGTTACTGCTCTCTAGTTCAAATAGTTATGTATAACATTAGGACAATGTATTGCTTAGCTTATCAAGCCTGTAAGTTGGAGTTTTATATTTTTCTGATGCATTACTTTACTTCACCAATTAGTATGAGAACAATGTCTAATATTGTTAAACATTCTTGATATTGTTAGTTACCTGCCCTGTGTCTCTCAACATTCTTGTAACACGAAAAGATCTTAATCTTCTCTTTTAGCCAGTTTCAACATTTGAACATGCATCTTGGTTAGTGCTTAACATGTCAATGGCAAGAAGTTCTACATGTACTGCATTACTTGTTGAAAGTGACATGAGGCGAAGACTTTTTCCTATATTTTATTTTCTTTCTACTAATCTGGGTAATCGGACTACTTTTCAGGTGGCTTCATTCCAGGGATAATGCCTCCCAAGAAATCACCAACTGAAATTACAGAGGATAAAGGTGAGATTGCTGGAAAACTTGAAGATATGTAGCACAACATTTATATTCCAGTACTCGTGTGGTGCATCAGATTTTCCCAATCCTATACATGTATCATTTGAACATTATTAGTTCAGCATCTATAGTTGTATGTCAGTTGAGTATCGCGAAGCATTAGAGATTAGGTGTTCATATTATGTTACAAAGTTTGTTGGGAAATATGTTTTCATAAATAGCTATATAATGCAGGAGATGATTACCGAATTCCTATATTGGAAGACCCAAGAGCTTCTCCACAAAGACCAGTACTTCCAGTTGAAGTTAAAGATTCCAGATCACTAGAGATTGTAAAATGCATTGTATATGGAGGTTTAATTGAAGCAATCACAAGCTTGGGTGTTGTCTCCTCTACAGCTGCATCTGATGCTGACACAAGTAAGTCATTGAGACCTTATTTTTGTTGTCGAGCTTGTTAAAGAAATGGACTTTGGGCTCAACTCAAACCCAAAATCTAACTCACGAGGAGAGGAAGATCTATCAAGACCATATAAGGAGACTATGTCCCCATCCCACCACCGATGTGGAACTCAACCCCACCCCCCTCCTGCAATTGGAGCATGGATAATATAATATTGGGACCCAACATCGGGTAGCCTAACTCAAACCCAGAAGCTAGATCATGAGGGGAGGATCTCCCAAGTCCCCATCCCACCATTGATGTGGGACTCAATTACAAAGCAATTACAACTGAAAAAACTAAGAATTATGACTTCTATGGATAGTGCTGATGCTTAATTGCTTATAACAAAGCTATTAAAACTGAAAAAACCAAGGGTTTTAATTCTTTTCGCTCCTATATCTTGACAGAATAAGAATGGCTCACTTATAGATTTATCTTGATACTGCAGTGAAGATTGTTACTATTGGAGTGGCAAATTTGATAGGTGGACTTTTTGTCATTTGTCAAAATGTAAGTATTGTCTTGTTTACACTTGCTGACTCATGTTCTACCTTCCTTTCTGCTTCTGCTTTAGTTCTTGCTTCTCAACTATTCTCAAACTTGCAGTTGGTGGACTTGAAATATAGTGTCGGAGGAGGTTCCAATTACCAAGTAGATCGATACGGAGAACTACTTGGCCAAAGAAAACATTTCCTCCTCCATGCTACTTTTGCCATGTTGTCATATTTTGTGTTTGGACTTATCCCCCCTGTAATATATGGCTTCACATTTAGGAAGAGTGATGACAGGGACTACAAGCTTATAGCAGTTGCCGCGGCTTCTCTTCTGTGTGTTATCATACTTGCTGCTGCAAAGGCTTATACACAAAGAGCAAATAAGTTCAGTAAATACTTCAAGACTATTTTGTCTTATGTTATAGCTGCAGGTATGGTATCAAGTGTTGGTTATGCAGCAGGTCATTTGATTAAGAGGCTCATGGATGACATGGGATGGTTTGACTCAAAGCCGATTTCACAGAATCCAGCCTGGGCATCCTATTGACATCTTGTCTGTGTTGTTAAATCCTGATTTCCTTCTTCGGAGAGCTTTAGAACCACAGCGATGAGTTTTTGTATTCTTTGTTCCTATGTGATATTCTGATGATGTTTTTGTAGCCTCTACTTGTGGTGTGGAATAACTTGGTTTAGAAGACACCTCATTTTTTCCTGTTATAATATTTATAAAACTTACTTGGGTGGGTATATACAGTTTGGCCGTACTCACGCTCGACTCATTGGGACTTCACACTCTGTTTTGATGGTTTTTCAGTATTATCTCATAATGTATCGTATTGTATTATCTTATATTGTGTTGTATTGTATCAATATTAAGTTCATAAGTGGCCAGAGGTGGTGGGGATCCGTTTTATGAAAATGGTGCACTGTTTTGTAAGGCTAAATTATTCACTAGCCTGTTGGTGAACCTTTCTCTACTCTGATGGAATATGTGGTGATGTTGAAAGTATTCTGATTGCGGTTTTACAAAAATAAGTATGCCATAAGGTAATAGGAATTACTATGGACAGTGGAGTCAGACAATCAGTTTATGACACTAATTTTAAGGATATTTCACCTAGTGTACCTTGAAATTCAACCAGCGTATAAAATTAGCAACATATAAACTAAGAAAGATTTCACAAAAGGTAGATAACTCAACAGATGATAAAGAAAGAAATATTGTATTTTTTTAGGCTATGCATACTTTATCTCTTCCTCTAAAGAAAAGTGGTACTTTTTTCTACTATTAATAAGAGGCACACATGTCATGGAAGACATGTGTGCTTGCTGCCATAAATTTAAGTATCCCATAGATCCTCTGCTGTACATCACAGATGATTAGACTGCCTTTACTAAAAACTTCTTCTTCTCGAAATACCTTTGCACATGTAGTCACAATATATAGTTACAGTGTAAGCCCTAAAAAGGAGAGCTTGGCTCGAAAGAATGATTTTATCTAAAGTTTGTAAATCAGAAATTCCATTTTGGTGATGAATTTACTGCACTTTGACGGGGTCTGGTCTGTGGCTCCAAGTTGTTCCGTTTCTTCATGATTGAAGATACTGTCGGGTTAAAATAGTCATTACTCCTTTGAGAATTCGCCCCTTGGGAGTAGACTTTCCTTCCTTGCATACTGCTCCTCTGCTGTTGTTGTAGCATTGCTCTGCGAGCACCCGCATTTTGTTGGGCTGTTCCCCATCTGTTGTGGTTCACACAACTTTGGCTCCTCCCTACCTGTAGAAACCTTCCCTCTCTAGGACTTGGAAAATTTCGACTTTCAGCAGTTTCCGCAGAATACATTGTTATCTCTCCGTCACTACTGTATCCATTTTCCATTTCCAATATCCTTATAGGCGAAGAACTTGATTGAACTTCACTCTGGATCCCATTTACAGATCCAGTTGAAGCAACCTCAGCATCTGCCACAGGATTGGATTGCCATATATTACCTTTCCTAACTGGATCCTCCAAGGGAGGTTTGTTGACAAAATTTTCACCAAAGCTGGAACAGATTCTTCTGGCAGGTTGCGGTGAGCCAGAAAATTTCACAATCCTGGGTGGAAAGTTGATATCTAAAAGCTGGATGTGAGTACCTTCCTTCATTCTAACTGGTACTGAAGTTAAATTTGGTGACTCATAAATTTCAGGAGTTGGAATTCCATGTACATGAGTGACAGCATGAGGATCAGTAGTTAACGCTTCCTCTTCCATATTAGTTGCAACAGCTGAACAGCTTGGTCCAGACTGCTCTCTAGGTTTTGACAATCTGTTTGATGACGATGGAGTCCCCCCATTTTCAGCTTCAGTTGACTTAAATACACGCCTCATCGTGAAGGAAGCACAAGAATGATCACTCTTTTGACCAGCTGACATCAACCTAATTATTGGTAACTTGGGTTTGTTGAGGTCATCAAGGTTTCCCTCCCAATGCTGGTTTAACCAGTCACATATTATGGGAATAGGTATACCAAATTGCATGGGACATTCCTTCTTCCTTGATGATGAAGAGGATGCTGAAGTGGTTGAGGATTTTGAGTTGGGAGATGTTGCGAGCTTCATAGGATCACATACCATGAATGCAAGATTTCCATGAGCATCAAAACCAGCAGAACCTGGCCTCCAGCTTATGCCATCAGTTGACAGCTTTATAAGATTATCAGTGGCTATTATCACTTTTCCTTCACCAACTGTCAACTCCTTTTCCTCACCATATCCTAGCAGGTAAATGACATTACCTAACTCCAAATTAGGTCTGGAACAGGTTTTTAGGTAGTGAGGCTGCTGAAGATGTGCATTTATGTCTCCATCCATTACATCAAGGCCAACTATTGTCAGATCTAATACAGAACTGGTTATAAAGAATCTGCAACAGAAGGGTATAAAATCAGATGCATAAAATTGAGACAGCTAGCAAAAGGCAGAACTTGTGTTACCAATGGACAAAATTATAAAAAACTAGAATGCATAAAAGCATACACTTATCAGAAAGCTAACAATTTTAAGACGTACTGAATATAACTTATAGTCACTCAAACGTTAAGTTCTTCCCCAGATAGAATGTGCATTGATCTTCAGAAAAACATCAGATTCTAGTGAACTATTTACATGATCTTCATCCTATCCTTCGAGTTTCTTCATCTCTCTGTGATATAGATCACCACAGGCAAAAATTGTACACACGGATTTCTTAACTTTGTTTTCAGAAGATCATATGCGATATTAATGCATGGTACTCTTTGTGAAGCTGCTTTATTTTCGTATTCGATGAAACCAGAGCACACACAAGAAAGACACCAATTCTGTTGCACACACACATTGTACAAGAGTCATAATCAAATTCTGGTACCGAGCCGGGCCCCTTGCCAGGCCTAGTCATGACCCATCTGATAACCTCCATGTTGGAACAACAACTAGCCGAAATACCAGATATCATAATACCATGAATTAAATGAGTTAACAAAATTGTCAAGACTTCTGTTGAAATGTCAGCACTAGTAACTAACAATCTAAATTTCATCAATGTGTGATTAGGTTGGAGAAAGAAATATCTATCACAAATCCAGATCTAATTTTATGATCGACTATATTTTGACAACCTTGTTAGTACATACGTTATTTGAAATTTCTGCGACTCTGAACAAGAAACTCCGCATAACAATTATCAGAGACACACAGTAGAAACTATCTCATCCTCAAACCTTCACCAACTTTTTAAGAAACTCCCGCATCTTTTCCGTAATAGGGTCGTAGACAGCTAATTACTATCCTGTGATGCTAGTTATTCCATTTCTAATAATCAGCGATTGTGAGGTTCTTATTTATTCATTTTTCCTCTCTAGGAGGCAAATAGTACAAGCTAAATTCAATACACAAATACAGACAAGCTTTCAGCTTCTGCTAGTATGAAGCAATTTTCATGAATTAACATCCTCACGAACTTAACAGAAACAAAGGGATCAGGGAGATTATTGACCATCTTTCTGCTGAGTTAGATACTTAGCAACAGCTTCCATTATGGTCACAAAAGTTTGAATACTAACAAATGAAACATTAGCAGCTGCTTCTTCCTTGACCTCATACTCAATCGTGGCTTTGGTGATGCATGTTGTTTCATACTTCTCTATGACATCAAAGCGGACCTGAAAGAAAGTGAATCCTTGATCAAGAAGCCCACCTTCCACCACCAGAGCTACTTTTACCCGATTCTCATCATCCACAACAGAAAATCTTTCCTTGGAATAGGTAAACAGCGGAGTGCCAGGTGGAAAGGTTAGTTTGAGGACTGTCCCAGTACCGCCATCACCTTCAATTACATCAACCTTGTGTAGGACATGAGGGAGCTCTTTGACCACAATATTGGCCAGTTGAAGCGTGCCATATACCTTCCAAGCTTCACTGGCAGGCACAGCTACTTCAATCTCTTCAGAAATTGTTCCAAACATATTTTTTGGTGGAAGGACAATAATAGTTCAAAGAGAGAAGTGTTTAACTGACTGAATATGCTCTTTCATGTACCCCTATATATACACACACACAAATAAAGACTACTACCAGTTTTGGAGCTTGAAATGGTATCAAATTCCACATCAAGACAAAATTGCACACAAAGAGAATAAAGTTTCAGAGATTCCAAACACTCTGGTAACAGCCAGCCGACCAATTATTCAATGCAGTTTTAGGTACAACCAACATTTGTTAGGGCCTAAACAGCAACTACAACTAATTTATACTAACGGAACTCCAAGTCTAGAGGTAAAACGACAAGGGAAACCTTTTATCTTTTAGTGTGTGAACAAGAAGATACAATAACTGTTACTAGACGGACCTGTGAGGGAAAAGGCAAGCGGCAACACCATTTTGGAGGCGGATCTCAGCAGCTTCAGCAGCAGCAACAGAAGGGAGAATAGCATGAGTGGTGAGCAAAAGATTCCGGTGGATCAAGAAACCAGTAGCACTGCCAGCAATATGTACCATAGCAGGACCTTTAGTGGAAAAAATGGAAGCTTTCATTCTCTCAGACTTGCCACCTCCATTACAGAAACACCAAGAATCTACCAAAACCCCCATTTGGTTTTTTAGGTAAAAAATCGAAATGGGGTTTTTCTTTTTCACAACAGATCCAGAATTGAAGCTAAAAATAACATATTTTCCAGCTCACAATGAGTGTTTTGTCACTCCAAGTAGCCTCACACTAGTGTACAGTCTATAGCATTATTCTGCTGTATGGTTGATAGAGAAAGATGGTAATGTATACAGAGAGGATTTTTGGTTAGTTTTGGGTAGTTGTTAAGAGAGAAAAGTGGGACAAGAAGATTGTAAAACGCGAAAAATGGGACCTTTGTTATCCTAAATATGCGAGAAAGTGAAACGTATTGTCTGAAAGAGATGCCAATGAAGAAGAAAATGATGACGAGACTGAAACTGGAAGCACGGCAACTTCTCGCCCTCTTTGGCTCTTTTTCTTTCCTTTTTTTAATTAGGGAGGAATTATTGAGACTCGAGAAAAGGCCCAAAATAGTTCCTCTTCTTTGGGTTAAGACTCAAAGTCATCCTTGAGTTTTCACATGGAACATTAATAGTCCCTCATGTTTACAATATTGGTGCACTTTTGGTCATCCTTCAAAATTTTGCCTATTTTTTAAAATTGATTTTATTCATAATTTATGTATGAAATGTTTAATCGTCATTTTATATATTTAGTAGAAATAATAACTCAATGTGAGAGATTGTGAGAAGAAAAACACTTTATTTTGTTTAGTAGAAATTGTATTGCAGGTAAAGTCGAGAGCTTCATCGCGATGATTTCACGTACAATAGTACAAACTTTTCTTTTCTTGCAATGTCATATGTTAAAATATTCTTAGTTTAGATGCAGTAATATATATACTAAACAGAACAAGGTGTTCTTCTTCTCACCTTCTCTCACATAGAATTATTGTTTCTACTAAATATATAAAAAGACGATGAAACATTCCTTACATAAAATTATGAACAAAATTAATGTTAAAAAATAGGCAAAATTTTAGGGGAGGATCAAAAGTGCACCAATATTGCAAACATCAGGGACTATTAGTGCACCATGTGAAAACACAAGGATGACTTTGAGTCTTAACCCAAAGATGAGGGACTATTTTGGGCATTCTCTCAGGGATTATTGGTAGGGGTGTGCAAAAACCGCATCGATCAATAAATCAAATCGAAAAAAATGTTATTGGTTTATTGTTATTGGGTTATTGGATTAACGGTTTCTTAATGATTTTATAAAAAAAAAATATCAGGTTATCGATTCAGTATTGGTTTTCAATACTGGGTTATTGGGTAAACCGATAACCCATTAAGAGTTAAGACTATAGCAATTTACTACTTTTACATATACATACATATTAGTAAATATTAATCTCAATATCTTAATAGTTATGTCTTTGTCATTTAGCCATCAATTCATACTTCGCTGTGACTTTGAGTTCACAATTTTACATTATACAAATCGTTAAAACCTAAAGTAAGAACCATATTCCTCTTAATTTCTCTTTGTGTTACACATATATAGCTCTTTTCATGTTTGTTATTATTATTTCTATTTTATGAGATTTTGTAAAGTTACATTATTATCTTGTCATGTCAAATTTATTAGAGAAGTCATATATTTGTTTTATAAGCATTTTTTATTGGTTAAACCGAAAACTGAACCGTTAAGGAACAAAACCGATAAACCGATAAAAAATTATCTTATTGGTTCGTTATTGGTTTAGTGTACTTAAAAACCGAACCGACCGATGCACACCCTTAATTATTGACATATTTCATGAATAATTTTGTGAACAAAATGGAGGTTCCATTGTGTAAAAATGTTCAATCTAAGAAACTAAAATTACGTATTATGTTATAATGTATTATATTATATAGTATTGTACTATGTTTCTTTGATAAATATCATATTTGAATAGATTATATTATTTTTCATTATTAGTATGACATTCCACTTATCTGGGCTATAGAATTAACTCATACTTTTGATATAGTACTAAGACTTTTTAAGATATCAGGAAGGATGACTTGTAAGTTATTTTAATTGCACAAAGTTTGTATGTTAAGTATTAAAGTCAAGAAAGTTGTGAAATAAAAGTTGGCAAAAATTATTGTAAATGTCAATGAGGAATTCTTTGAGATTTTGGGTTAAATGTTCATTGATTTTCTCCCGGTATATGATGAGTTAGAGTCAAGAAAGTTGCGAAAGATTTAGTGTATTGAAAACTAGACTCGTAAACCTTCGATTTGATAGGTCATGACCATTCTAACTCCTCATATATTTAGAGAAAATCGATGAGACATTTAACCCAAAATCTCTGAAAATTCCTTAACTGCAATTACAATAACTTTCATAACTTTCTTAACCTTAACAATTAGCATACAAACTTTGTGCAATCAAAATAACTCACAAAGCATCATCCTAATATGTTAAGAAGTCTTAGTCGTATTTCAAAAGTACGAATTAACTCTAACGTCCAAAGGGCGGGGTGTCACAGTTACATAATGTCACATATTAATAATTTGAATAATAAATCTAAAAAAATAATACGATATTGTTAGAGCTACTATAAATAGATAGAGTAAAAAAATAAAATAAAATTATTAAATAATAAGTAAAGACAAAATTAGAAGAAAATATAAAAGTAACGACACGAATCACGAATCACGATCACACCAAATCGATGGGTACACAAAATGAGTTTTTTGTCATTACATAATGATGAATTTAAACAATGTTATACAATAAAAAATTAAATAACAATTAAAACAAACTTTATATTTAGACTAACAATACAATAGTTAACCATCATCCGATCACTTTGATAAATGATTAACAATACAATATTCAGGGTTTGTTTTATTAAATTGTTTTGATTATCCTTTGAAATTTAAGTTGAAGTACTAGTATTACTTAATGATAAGATTACTATTTAAAAAATAATAATTAAAATATCTTAATTTATTAAAATGGACTATTGTTTTTAATGTAAAAATCAAGAAAATAAAATGAAGAGAGCACATCATTATTGTATATTTTTTTTCATTCTATTTGTCTCTTCAGTTGAGTACATTATTACTTTAGGAAGTAAATGAATATTTCGCTAACCATAGGTTTTAAAAATGTTAATTCAAAACTTATGATCAAATATTATCTTGAATGTACATATTGAATATCCTACTATTTTTGTGGGAATGAATAAAGTCTAGTAGTTTTTCTCATTTATTGGTCAAAAGATTAGATTTTGATTTCTTTCCAATTCGAGAAATAATTTCTATTGATGGCCAAATTCACTGTTTTTGTAATTACTCAGTATGTATAGAGTATTTTTAGGGGTTGTTTGATACAAAATTAATTAATAATACAGCGATTAGTAATGTAGAGATTAGTAAAACATGAATTAGTAATGTAGAGTTTATTTTTTAATAATTTTTGGTTCATTGCTTCCCAGTTCCCACCTAATTTTGTTCTTAGATTAAAACTCTACAAAAAGCTTATTTCCATTTATACCCTTGAATTATTATGAGATTTTCTATTTTATGTAATTGGGTCAAACTAGATAAGTCCGACAATATTTTTTGTGGCTTTCTAACTAGCTAGGAGAAAACAATTTTGTCGTCATGTTTGCTATTTTCTCACTTGAATTATTTGAGGGTAAATAATTATCAACTTAATAAATTGATCACTCCCAAAACATTAATTTCCAATTTAAAAACGATAGACCATCTACTTTTAAATCTAAAACGGTAAACAATAGTGAAATCGAATAATCCATCTACGTTTATACATAAAAAATTTAAGTGATATTTTTAATATGTATGCAATTTTATAAATTTTTCAAAATATAAATAATTAGAAAATCATGTATCAACAAATAATATATTCAATTAAAGTCACAAACGTCATGTTGTGATATATTTATCTTTTCAATTAGTAAATGTTAAATAATTCATATTTCAAATATTGTATTGATTTGTATTGGATTTATTTAGCAACAAACAATTCTCTCTAAAGAATAAAATTTGTAAGCTAATTTATTTAAATAAATTTACTAGTACAAATTAAAACATAAAATCAAGAAAATAAAGAGAATGGTTAAAAGATTTGAGGGGTATTTTTGTCTTTAGGTAGCTAATCACATGGTATTAAATCATATGTATTACTAATATCATCAAATGTAAGGTATTAGTAATTTATAATTTCATGTCGGTTGTATAACTAATTCATATAGGCCCAAAATTCCTACCAAACAAAACACTAAATAATATCATACATAATATATGGACAATTTCTTTTAATATTCTCTACCTAACGATTAATGAATAAACCATGAATAGAAAAATCACCGATGAATATATGAGAAATAGTACAAATCAAAAAGGTTTACCAAACACCAACAAGGTTTGTGGTGGAGTGGTAAGTACTCCTTCATCCTTAACCAAGAGGTCTCGAATTTGAATCTCCTTGGATACATAGTCGCCTTTGTTAGGAAATGTGAGACCCCGTAGTTCTTTCGCATAATATGCGTATCATTGTTTGAGTGTATGAGACTTATATGACTTGATGTATCATTTCAGGAGAATAAGGTTTCAAAGGTGAGGTAAAAAAATCAAAGAATTAGACTAACGTTATGGGTCAAGGATTCCCTTAAACAAGTTCGAGTTAAAGAATTAATATCTCTTCTAACACCCCGTCGTTCGGAAAGTTTAAGTTATCCAGTACCTTTTGGGGTAAGACAAAGAGTGTCTTATATGCTAAGAAGGATGTTTTATAAGGTGATATTGTCACGACCCGAGTCTACACCTTGGACGTGGCCTGCACTCAAGAACCATTGCTGGTCCCCAAGCAAACCCTCATCCTGGCTGACTACAAGCGGAAGACTAACTTAAGCATGCAAAAGTTTAAAACTGAATAAAATTCAATAAACTCAACTTTTCAAAACTTTAACTCAAATGACCAACTTAGAATAAAAATAATATATTCAACTCGCCATAAAATAGGCAACTTAAGTCTTTAAAACATTTAATAAAATAAATGAATAATACAGATTTCTCAACTATACTGACTATCTATGAAGCCTCTAATTGATAAAGATGAAAGTCGAGACAAGACCCACGACATCCTGACTAAACTGAAAAGTAAATGAAATCCTCCGGAAACAAGGAGGCTCACCATAGCTAACTCAAACTCCCAGATGTATCAACGAATCTCCTGTTGATGATGGCTACATGGTTTACGGGGGTTGTGAGTTATAAGAACTCTCCCCCATATCGGTGCTCAATACTACTCCCAAAATATACTAGCTCTTTATGTTTTAAAAACATACTTCTTCCCGTGATTTGAGATTAGTGCTCAAAAAAACTTAGCTCAAAAGCTATCTTGGAAATCTCAGTTTCCTCTCTTGCTTCATTTAGAAAGCGATTACTCTTTTCTGAAAAAACTAACCCGAAGGCTCTTTGGAAATCTCAATTTCCGTTCTTATTTAAATGTGAAAACATTTTAAATCTCTTTGGGAATACTTAGTCCCCATATACTTGTTGAAGAAAAGAACTTTAACTTTAATCCTTATTGAACTCAAAACTTAAGTCTTAAAACAAGGTTAAAACGTTTGTAAAAGACTTCTTAAAATATGGTTCATGCCGAATTATGGACATGAACGACTCAATGCAAGGTTTCAATAACCATAGATAGGACTCAAATACTTGGAACTCAAGAAATTCAATGATACCACTCATTTCAAGAATGCTCAACTCAAAGTTCATGCGGAATTATGAGCATGAACTACTCAACTCAATGACTCAAAGATACTTCTCATCTCAAGACTGTTCGACTTATAATATTCATTCGGAATTATGAGCATGAAATATTCAACTCAAGGACTCAAAAATACTTCTCAAAAGGGATTAGGAACTCAACACTTAAAGGCTTAGCACTTGAAGATAACACTTCTCTGAAGGATACTCAACTTACGACGTTCATGCGGAGTTATGGGTATGAAACAACTCGACTCGATGATTTACAAAACAATATGGAACTCACGTATACGACTCTTCTCATTCTCTGACTTACTGCCTCAAAACTTTACTCAAATCAATGGTGGATCTCAAAGGATTCACAATTGAACTCAAAGACTTTCTTGAACTCTACTCTTAACTCTCTCTTGAATGTGAATTATGAATTCAAGAGTTATGGTTCATGATAAGAAAGATCTCATGATGACAAGGTAGACTCATGAATACATTATTCTCACTCTCATACTCACTTGCTCGAGTCTTGAAATAAGTTATTAGAATTTGTAGAAGACTCCTCAAAAGACAAAAAGGGATTTTCTAAAAAATGTTTGAAAGAACTCTGAAGACTTGGCTCTCAACTCTACCGTGAATGTGGTTTATGAATTCAAGGTTGTGATTTGTGATAGGAAAGGTCTCATGATGCTTAGGAATGATTTTAGATAGCTAAACATGAGAAAATACTGAAAACCAATCTTTGAGAGTGGGTCCACAACGCGGAGAGGCTTTTAAAATTTGGTTTCTAAAACATCTTTTGAGGCAGAACACCTCGTGTAAGCTCCGCGACGTGAAGCTGAATTTTTGAATCTGGGCACTAGGTGCGCGACGTATGACCACTTTTTCTTTGTTTTCTAACCCCAATTCACCTAAATTCGATTCTTTTTCTTAATCTCTCTTTAAATTTAGATACCCAACACATGTACACTAGAATCTAACTCTAACCCCTCTATAGAGCGACACATTAACCTCAATAACTCCTCAATCTCAGCCCAATTCAAGAACGAAAGCAAATTCATGAATACATAACAAGAACATCAAAGCTTCAACTTTTGGAATGAATTTAAAGCTGAAATTAACATGATTGGCGTGTGGGTGAACAAACCCAACACTATGAAAGCTTACATACCTGAAAGAATTATCCTCTTGAAGCAACTTGAAGGAAAACCTTTGAAGAAGAACCATAGCCTTAGTTTTTTCTTGAATTTCTTGAGCGTAGAATCTTTGGAATGAATGAGAGTGTTTGGATTTAAGAAAATTGATTTTCTACACGTTTAGGGTAATTTAAATGACCTCCTAAGGGTTTTTAGGACTAAAATACCCCTAAATAAATAATTAAAATGAGATGGGAGTCGGAAAGATCTTTCACCAGGCAGTGAGGTCCGTGTTGGCTCCGCGTCGCGGAGCTGCTGCTAGGTTTGCGCAACGTTAGTAAATCGTCATAACTTTTTACTCAGAGCTCAAAATTTAGCAAACTTGGTGGCGTTGGAAAGAGGACTCGAAGGGCTTTAATTTTTAATCTTGTATCTCACCTAACTCATCATGTACTAGGAGTTATGATCGTTTGAAGTTGACCCAAAACTTAAGAAAAACTTGTAATGACTTGAATGCTTTTCTCTTAAGTTCTTCTTGAAACTTAAGGTGCTACCTCTAGTGACCTTAATACTCAAAAAAAATTAAATTCCTTGCAAAAATTTCACTCACTACAAAGAACGGTTCGGGTCTTAGCTCAAAAAAATTCTGGGGTGTTGCAGATATAGTCGCTCAATAATCGCAAGTTATGTTTTGAAGTCAAGCAAGTTGGGAAATAAAAAGTCGACAAAAGTTAGAGTAAGTTTCTTTAATAAATTTTCTGAAATTTGGGTTAAATGTCTCAGAGCTTTTCTCCCAATTTAAAAAGCTTTAGAAGAACTCTAATATACTAAATCTAAGGTCTACGAGTCTAATTTCCTATGCACTAAACCATTTGTCCATACGATTTCAGAATTGAGAGATGTTTAGATTTTAGTGAGACTGCATAAGCAGGCATGTGAAAGTGGGCCCTTAGCTTCAATGTCGGTTTAGCTTTATAAGATCTGATTTCTCCTTCGTTTTATCTCATTTTTTTCAACCAAAATAAGAATAAAATTGTCCTAAATCCTCTCTAAAGGTTATCCTATTATCCAAGAAAATATCTACAAGATTTCAACGTGGTTTCACCCTCGGAACGTTCATAGAGATTGTGTTACTTCTTTCCTCCTCGTTAGTTGTGATTTGAAGGATTGGAGTCTCGTTTTTTAGGTGGTATTGCTGCTGTTTGGAAGTGATAATTCTCACCCTTCATTTTATTGAGTGAGTCAAAGTTATAGCTACGCTATATAAGCAAGAACATGAATAGACGGCTGGAAAAATTATAGTTGGATAGTTACGTGATGTTGGGCTGTTTTGAAGTATTTTCCGATGTTATTGTTGCTGGAATTTTTGGAAATGCTTTATATGTGTGTGGTTCTTGTTTATATGGGTCTGAAAAAGAAGAAGAAGCGGGTCTTTAATTGCAAGATAAATTAGTGTGCGTTGGTTCTATTGTTGTATTGGAATTTTCAAATTGTTTCTTCTTGGTTCAACATCTTGTGTTTAAGGAGACAGTTTGTTATTGACAAGACATGCTAAAATACTATAAGCTACATCAAGTTTAAGTTAAGTTTCTGCCTTTTTAACCTCTTATTGCTTATGAAGAGAAAGACATGATTTCCAATGTAACTATTGGACGAACTCACAGGATGGTGATAGGAAGCGGTGAGTTCAAATTATTATAGTTATATTGAACAATTATAGGATTGTATTACATATATTTTTTCTGACTTTAATGGTTTGAAGACTCGTGGTTGGGATTTGGTTGAGGTTATTTTGGGGTTGGAAAAGAGGGATGTGGCGATACTCCGAGTTTTTATTGTTGTGCATGCATACTCTATTTGGTTGTTGTTGAGTATTGCGTAGGCCTCCACTTGTTAATAACTGCTGCAAAAATGTATGTTATGTCATTAATTTGGGGTTGTAAGTTGGAGAAGAAAATATAGTGAAGCATACATTTAAAAAAGATCCGACGAGTTAATCACTCTGCTACTAATCTCTAAATTGCTACTTTGACCCTGACGTGTTAATATTCTATCTGTAATGGTTGTGTGACATGATTTCATGTAGATCATATACTCTAAAGAAGGGGTACTGTTACGCCCCGAGCCTACACCCTGGGCGGGACCTGCACTCGAAGACCATCGCTGGTCCCCAAGCGAACCCTTGGCCTGGCTTACTTAACTCAGCGGAAAACTTAACTCAACAGAATAACTTTATGCGATAAAAGATCATAAAACAACTTAAATGATAAAATCTGGCCAAAAAGGCAACTTGTCTCAAAATAGAATATTTATACACGCATAGATGAGAGACTTAATACTAACTGACTGACTGACTGTCTATGAAGCTTCTATAACACTGTGATGGATGTTGGGACAGATCCCGCAACATCCTAATAAAGAAAAACTAGGAAAACAAAAATAACAGAGTCCTCCGGAAAGCAAGGAGGCTCACCACTGACTCTGGAGTACTCAGCTGGATCAACGACGTGCTGGATGCTGATCCTGGGTACTTGCGTCTGCATCATCACAAGATGCAGGCCAACTGGCATCAGTACATTGAATGTACGAGTATGCGAGCTGGAATGCTAAACAACAACTTAAGCTTGAAAGGGATACAAAAGAGAACTTACCTTGGCTCTGTTCAACTCATGAATAACTGAACTCAATATAAAGCAATAAGACACATGCAATATATAAAGCTTGTAAACCTATTAAAACATGACGTCAAAATCATATTTATAATATCATAAAAAATACCATGCTCCCTCTCAAAGTCTACTTGTGCAATGCATGAATGAAGTCCCAT